>JAQIWQ010000184.1:0-22462 GCA_034695825.1 Folsomia inoculata | reverse complement strand
CTACCTTAATGCTACTCATTGTGGTGATGATAAAGTGGGTGCGAAAAGTTATTAAATATGACCATCACCACCACCTAGGTTGAAATGAATCGCAAAAAAGTAATCAAATGTGTTTAAAGTGATTTATTCAACTACTTTTAGAACCAAAAAAATCATAGAGTAATAAATTACGAAGAAGTAAGACATCCTTTATACAAATGTAGTCCAGTGTTGTAGAGTAACCCCTGTGGGACCATATAAATTTAATATTATGAGAC
This sequence comes from Folsomia inoculata, assembly GCA_034695825.1. Taxonomy (NCBI): domain Eukaryota; kingdom Metazoa; phylum Arthropoda; class Collembola; order Entomobryomorpha; family Isotomidae; genus Folsomia; species Folsomia inoculata. The sequence goes on along the minus strand of JAQIWQ010000184.1, from coordinate 22,205 downwards.
AAAAATATTAAACATAAATGATCCACCTGTAAATTATTGAAGGATTGACAGGAACCAAAGGATGAAATCCCTAAATCAGTCACATTGCCAGGAATCTGTGGGTTGGGTTTGTTGAACGGTTGCGTAGCGGAATACAGTTTGAAGACACTTGGCACCTGAACATATCGCTATGAGACCTGTATTAAGCCCAGAAAATGTAAGATACATCACACGATCATACATCTTCTAGCCTTACCCGTAATTAAAAACAATAGCAATATGGTGAGGATGAATACTTGAAACCATAGGAGGTAGGTGTCTGTTGAAATGTCCACTTGATTCCAATCAATTAATTTTTTACAGTCAGACGTAAAATTATTCCAAATAAATCTTATAGGAGAACGTTCAATCTCTAAACAATCGTCGTGCACACATGTGAAATCAGTCACAAAACCTTTAAAGTTAGGAAAAAACCTTTTGGATATACATCTGAATTCTGGAGGACTCAGCGGGTACCACACAGACTTTATAAACATAGATTCACCATAATCCAAACACTCAATACAGACTTCTGCAACAGTTTTGGTGTGATTTTGTGTAACAGACAGACCAATAAGTTGAAATAAACAGAAAATAAACTTGTAACGGATGAACGTCCCCATTGTTTTATCAATGGTCACGAACACTTCTTCTACCAACTGCAGAGTGCCAGTTTGAGGAGAAGTGGGATACGTATCCTGCTCCAACACGAATTTTCTCAACCAGATCAACTAACAGATGTTGCAACTCATGGCAGCTAAACCACACTCGCTGACCAGCATCCAAGCCTTTCTTCTTTATTAACCCAAAAAGGCGACGCCTTCCTAGTATGGTTACTAGAGCATCTACAGATCCAACTGGGTATCGCGAATCCCAACACGTTCCACTTTGGCGAGTCAGACTTGCCTGTAGTTCTGTGGCTCCCACCTTCTCAAGCTGTCCAACATAAACATAATCCTTGACAATTCCAAGGCTAACGAAACTCACGGGGTCATATGACCATCCTGCAAGGCTGTAACTATCAGGATCCTTGGTTGGTAGTCCCTTCAACGCGTTCTTGGTGTGGTTGAGAAGCTTGATAAACAACTGTACAAGAGCTTGCGCTTCAGGTAAAGTAAACCAGACAGCTTGACCTCTGTTTTGACCTGCTCGTTTGCAGATTCCAATCAGTGGGCCAGCATTTCCAAAATCGAAGTCGTATGGATGTCCATCAAACGATATCATGATAATGACACTGTTTATAATAGTGCAATCAGCCACAGTATCGTTCAAGTTCTCCCAGTACTGGAGTTGCTTCGAAACTCGTTCGGGATCCACTTTATGTATTTCAATTTCTGAGTCTACAATCAATCCTCCATACTTGTATCCAACTCTTTCCAAATTGGGAGGTATAAATTGTAAGAAGCTCGGAGGTATGTGATGGTCAATCACTGGCGGAGGTATTTGAATGACTTGTAAAACACCATCAGAATTTGAAGTATTTTTTATTTCCACAAACTGGATAGGTTTTAACAAAGTTGGATAAACGGAACAAGGCTCATCAAAATTGAGCCTTCGGGGTTTGAATGTTGGAAGTTGTGGGGTGGATGGACGACGAAATTGATCCAGACCTTCTGCCATGGTGTTTACCTTGTGGAGTGTGCTGATCAACTGATGAATGCCAACTCTCCTCCTTGATACCAAATTGGGTAGGTGAGGGAGGTGGAAACCTGTACACTAGAAACACACACGCAGCATTCGATTGGATGCAAGTGAGACGTGTGGTGAAACATACGGGTTGGTCCACATCACAAATAAGGCAAATGTGTTAGTCTACTCGCACCCATCGTTCAGTAAACACCATGGATCTGGATAAGAAGAAGTTTGATGAATTTAGTCGTGGTAAATATTATTCCTCCAAGCGTGCACATCCACGGAGACGACAATCAAAACTTAAACATGTCAACGGGGTGAGCGATTTTGGTAGTGGGTTTGCATTAGTGCAAAATAAAGCCAAGGCTTCCAAATCAAAAAGCAATGCGAATTTTGATAAAGCTCATCATATACCTCCCGGTCCCATTTCATTTACACCGCGAGATCTGACAAAATTTGGACTGAAATGGAAAGGATTAATTCAGGAAAGTGAAGAAGGGGCTAATGGTGCAGACCGGCTCGACCAACAACTAGAGTTTTGGGAACATGTGAAGGAAAATGGAGGTGTGGAGAAAACCACGGTCATAAATTCCCTCAAGACCGTAGTGTTGTTAGAAGAACCACCATACGAATACTTTGATTGGCAAGCGGAAGGCCCCATAATTGGCATATTCAAAAGGTCTGGAAAATCTATCGGTCAAGCTGTCTGGATAAATCTACACGAAGCGCAAATCTTGGTGAAGCTTTTCCTCTATTTATTGAAACAAAAAATGGAGGACCTCAAATCTGGACATAAACGAAACACCTTTGATGCCCGATTCGATATGGAACCTTGTTTGTACACACCAATAAATTTCTTGGAACTTGGAGTGTTAAGAGATTATGTGATGCCAGAGCAGGATAATACAGCTGATATCTCTTCGGATGAAGTGCATAACAAAATTGCACACCAAATCCTGATGGGTGAACCTATTCTGAATGCTAGCTACCCTGTCGGTTCAGTCCAAGTTTTAATGAGTACCATCGACAAACGAGAACTCTTCGCCATTCGGAAAAATGTTGGTGTTGAAGCTGGGCAGATTATTTGGTTCAGCGTGCACGAGTTGCAACATTTGGTAAAGGAACTTGTGGAGTATATTAACTTCGCTGTGACCTATCTTGGTACTTTACACTAAACAAAATGGGACCTTTGTCAACTGTATTTATTGTTCTCAACTACGTTTACTTAAATTCTGCATTTCAAGACAAACCTGTTTACCAAAAGTGTTTAGAGTGTGTACAGTATAATGACTCTGTTTTTGTAAAGTCTGTGTGGTTCCCAATCAACCCACCGGAATTTAGATGTATCTCCAAAAAGTTTTTTCCGATGTTTAAAGGTTTTATAATTGACTTTACTTGCAAGAACGCTTCGTGTTTGGACATTGAATTCACACCCACCCGCTTTGTGTGGAATAATTTTACGTCTGAATGTACAAAATTAATTGACTGGAATCCAATCGACATGTCTCCTCAAACCAACCTCTTATGGCTTCAATCGTTTCTACTGATGACCATCTTCACACTTGTAATACTCGGTAAGCCATAGATGCTAGGTATTGTATCATACCATGTACATTACAAATATATGTTGTTTGTTTGCAGGATATCTGACAACTCTCATTCGATCACTTCCTGTCCAACAAATTCGATCAACGTGTCCTTAATTACGGTAAACCACAAACCATATAAAACTATACCGTTACAATACGGTGAGTTTATATTTTTTGTGTTTTACAGATCTCTGCAGTACAGGATGGTGATCTATCCACAACACCAGAACTCAACTCGCACTACTCTAGTTTACTCAGTAATTCATTACACATGTTCTGTTAATCATGGACTCCCAAGCTGCATTAATAAAACGTCTTTACTTTAAACCAAATCTTAGTGGAGCATACAGTGGATTGAAATCATTTTATAATCACCGGCATTTTAAGATTCCGAAGAAGGATGTAGAGAAAGAACTGCTAAAGCTCAAGGAATACTATTTGTATCGACCGGCACTTAAAAAATTTAAAAAGCGTAGAGTAATGGTCTATTTTCCAAATTGGATTCTAAGTGTAGATTTGATTGATTTACAACGTTACGAAGCAGAAAACCGCCATTATCGGTAAACCCGTATTTGTATGGTAAATATATGCAATTTATTTGAATGCCATTCTTTAGGTATCTGGTCCTGTTTTTGGATTCGTATACAAAAAAAATGTGGGTAACCCCAATTAAACGAAAGACAGGTGACGAAACCCTGAAAGCATTTAAAAAGATTTTCAAACTGCTTCCGTCCACACCACGATACATTTTTTCGGACTTGGGAACCGAGTTCATTAACAAGAAGGTTCAACAGTTCTTGAAAAACGAGAATGTGATATGGTATAGTACCCACTCGCATAACCCTATCATTGAGAGAGCCATTGGAACTCTGATGGGAAAATTGATTAGGGTATTTAACCATAAGAATAGGAACCATTATTTAACCGACTTGCAAAGTGTGGTTTCCAACTACAATAATAGTCGGCACAGTTCAACAGGTTATAAACTGTACTCTTTTACCGTTTACATCATTTCTCATTTATCGTCCACTGTATTATTAACAGGGTTTAGTCCGAATAGCGTCAATGAAGAAAATCAATCATTAGTATTTCGCAACTTGTACAAAGATTTGCTGGAAAATGAGAAACCACCAAGCAAACCCAAATATAGCGTGGGGCAAATGGTTCGAATCTCATTAGTAAAAGCAGTACATGAAAAAGGGTAAGAAATTGTAAAGACGTCAGGAATAATTCAGGAAGTAAAACAAGATGGTGCATTTGTTTAGTTACTGGCCTCGATATTCATTGGAAGTGTTCCATATCCACGAAGTAAAACCAACAGACCCCGTGACATATACACTGGTGGATTCTAAGGGGGAAACTATTAAAGGTATGAATGGAGGGGGGGGGGAAACCCTCTAATAGTGCTCATGTTACTACGGTCCCTCTGTAATTGCAGGATCTTTCTATGAGCGAGAACTTTTGCCAGCTGAAGGAAGCGATTTGTGAGTTACATCATCCAGTCACAAAAGACCTAAAAACGTTTTCAACAAACCTGTAATCTCATGTGAGAGCTCGAACCTATGATGAGTCATCAACCATTCCTAGACTCTAGCCAACGTTTGATCACGACAAGAACACGTTTCATCAACAGCCAATCCGAAGCCATCTATCCACCTGCAGGATCCCCACAATTTGTAAGCGTAATGGTAATTCCACCTTATGGTTTCCACCCTCCATAGAGTGAATTCATCAGACCACCTGCCAACTTTCAAAACAGGTTTTACAAGTGTAGCATTCACAATGCATAATGAAAACACCCTTTTGGAGTCAAAATTTATATACATATCAAGCAACGAACATATTGCAACAGACGTAAGTTCAGCCTCCGATTTTTTTACCTCATTATACATTCCATTAAAACTCGAGTTAGGGTTATACGAGATTGGATTGTGCGAAGTCTGGTTTAAACCTATCGATAAAATCTTTGGCTTTGAAGCTCATGATAATGTCGTTAAAATTCAAACCGATGAAAAAGAAAAGATAATTACAATTGAAGAACCAACTGGAACAAGTCCTGCAGATTTGGTCACTCAGATCAACGTAGCATTCATTCAAAATAATATTGAAGGAATTAAAGTGTCGACAACAGGTGAGGTAATATTTGTGGAATGTGGACAACATAAGCTCACACTTTCTGCACGCCTCACAAAATTGCTCGGGCTTCCAAATGCAACGTTGCAAGGGGACGACATAGCAATTGAAGCCCCCAATCTGTTTGCTGACAATAACTTGTATTTAGTACATTGTGACGTTGTGACACCACAGCTGTTTAGCAGCCAATACAAACAAGTGATCAAAGTATTTGGACAGCCCCACAACGTAAGCGGAATCCAACATATATCCTTCCAACCGGTACAGTATCTAAACGTATCCACTCCTAACATCGAAAGGATACGATTGTGGGTTACTAATGAACAAGGCGCGTCTATTAATTTTGATCAAAACGTGGGAATAACTTGTCTCCTACATATAAAACTGAAAGCATTGTAGTTTTGTTACGATGCCTACACGAGGACTACTCACAGAGGCAACGAGTTATTTGTTTCCTTTTAACTTTGGCGAGCTGAGCGTGTCTGGTAAAAAAAGAAAACAACTTTCGGCTAACGTTAATCCTGAGCAGCCAATTAAGAGAAAGAAAAAGAGGAAATCTTCCAAAGGAGGAGGGAAAAAAGTTGTTAGCAAGCAAGGTGGAGGCTCGACGAAAAGCAAGGTCAAGAAGTTGGTGGGTGGGAAGCGTAAATCTAAAACTAAGAAGGCCAAGGTAGTTAAGAGGAAGGCCAAGAAGGGCAAGACAAAGACAAAGAAAACGAAATCGAAAGGACGCAAAAAGAAGACGTGATTATGGCATCTGGTTCCACAAAGGCCATCAATAGTTTTTTAGATTTGTTTAGTCTTAATGCTTCTGACGTATCAACAATTAATGGATATCATGTGCCTATATTTCCCACTGTGTCATTAAAAGAGGTCTGATTTAATTTTTGCTTCGAAACCGCACTCAAAATTAATACAACTGATTTACAGGTGGCAGCTCCTTTGGAATTTTCAGTCAGTGTGAATAAACATATATTGTGTGAACAGTATTAATAAAATTGTCCTAACAGATTTCTGGGGTAACCGGTGTGTATCTAAACTTATTCGACTCGTTCTTGAAATTGGATGTGAGTGTTAAAAATGCTGACGGAAGTACACTTGCAGCAGGGACCGACGTCAGCTGTTCTAATTTATTACTTTCGTCGTTATTTGATCTCGTGGAAATTTATATGAATGGGAAATTGGTATCTGCTAAACAGTATTATCATTACTGTGCATTTATAATCTCACAGTTGTCACACAGTCAAGTTTATAAAGATGAGGTGTTGAGATCAGCTCTTTATATTCGTGATGTAAATTGTGGCGTAATAGGAGCAGAGAATACAGGCTATTTGGCTCGGAAAACGTAATACAGGAATTACCGTAGTTAGAAGTAGCGTTATGTAATCAAAATGAATTATCATATTCCATTTCAGGTTTCTTGCTTCGAGTCAAAATGTGGAACTTTGTGGTAAAATTATGGACGACATTTGTCTTCAGTCTCGATGGATTTTACCTTTAGTGGACATCAAGGTTTGTGGTTAAACGTGTCGTTTCAATTGATTAAGTATTGTTGTAACTTAGATCAAGCTAAGACGTGCACCAGTCAGGTTTACGTTACTGTCACCAGTGGATACCACAGAATACAAGATTGAAATAACGTCCGCCGTATTTTACTGTAAAAATCAGATTGTATCCCCTAAAGTGATTGAATTACATGAAAAGGCACTGCAGAAATCCCCTGCATTATATCCATTTATCCGGAACGAAATCAAATGCGTTTCCATTCTCAAATCGACTCTGAATTCGGTCACGGAAAACATATTTAGTTCCAATCAACTACCCCAGCGGATTGTAGTTGGATTTGTTGAGACTGGTAAGTATAGGGACATGTTATATATGAGGTTTGTTAAGAATCGTATTTCCGTTTTTTTACTACAGACTCTTTAACTGGGAAATATTCCAAAAATGGATATAATTTTGCCAATTATAAATTGACCAAGCTATCCGTTTCCATTAATAATGTACCGCTTGAGTACAGGACTCTAGACCTGTCATTCAACACTCGGTACCTCCTAGCATATCAACAACTTGTGGATGGTTTGAACCTTGGCAATACTACAAATGGAATTACGCGGGACACATTTACTGACGGGAACAATTTTTTCATTTTCCAACTGCAGAGTTTTGAAAGTGAGATGTCCTTCTATCCGACTAATGGAAATCTGAAACTTGAATTAACATTCGGAGAAACCTTAGCTACCAATGTCACGGCAGTCATTCTGGCGCAGACGGTTAATTTGATGACAATTGATAAATTTCGCAACATAGAGATCGAAAATCAGGGTGTATTACAATAATGGATTCGGATGAAGTTTACAGTGCTTTAAAACTAATTGTACAACCATACAAACCTATTTCATTTAACGTTGTGCCTGCAGATAAGCTAGAGTTACAGATATGCAAGTCGAAAACGTTTCCAAAGTTTGTTATTTTTAACACATTGGCTGCGCATCAATCTGGGATGGGACACTGGTTGGTAATTCATTACCAGAGTCCTTCACATGTTGAAGTATTTGATAGTTATGGTGAACCTTTAGCGTCCTATGGTAAAAAGTATTGGAAACACATTTTAAGTGAGAAATTAATTGAAAACCGTCGAGTATTACAAAATCCTGATAGCTCTGAGTGTGGAAAGTTCTGTTTATTTTATGTGTATCATAGACTTAGAAAGTTGTCAATGGTTGACATTGTAAAACTGTTTAGTCGGAATACATTGCAAAATGACGTGATTGTAAATACATTTTATAACTCATTACAACCAATGTTACGTTATCATTGTAGTTGTAAACAAACAAGTTGTACAAAACGTAAATTCCAATCTATGCATGTCCCATATTGTAATTAGACTGTTATTAAGTAATTGTGTGAATAAAAAAAAAGTAGTTGTACACAAGCAGGTCCACTACGTGGTCATTTATTTAATGAACTGTTCAAATGTAATCCATTCTTTACAATCCGATGGTTCATCAAACACAAATCTATCATATTGATCCATAGTCTTTACAAATTCAGCACCTAAAAAGTACTGAGGGATATTACTATCTTTAAGAAACTGAATGAAAAGACCCATGCCGGGTAGGCTAAGTTTTCTGATTTTTGCATTTGAACTAGCAGCCGACAGTAAGTCTATAATGTTACTTTTAGGAATCTGTTCATCTCGATATTTAATTTCCCCGTTGTCCTTCCAAGTTAGTGTTTTATTTTCCAGGATGAAATTAATAATTCGTTTGGCTTTATTCCGTTGAGACTCAGGAATCCCGAAAAGCAATGCTGATGTTGTTGGATTTTCTACATTAGGTTCGGGGTTACGACCACCGGATTGATTTTCTTGTTCTATATTGTATGAAGTAGAGGTACTAGGTACTACAGGTTGAAAGGATTGGGTTGGCTGAATTGTTGAACTTGGCATTGGAATCATGTCATAGGGGGTCACTGGTGTCTGGACCGGTTGGGAACACAATCGATTGTACAAATCTAAGCTAATTACCTTAAAAATTCTAAAATTAGACATTTTCAGATATGAATTGACAAAATGAACCTTCGGTAATTTTGGTAAGTATAATTGATATAATTATAGGTAACACCGTTTGATGCTTAAGTAAAATTTTTCTGAACATTTTATTCCCAGCCTTTCGATGTTGTATTAATTTTCGTAGCAAGTCTTTGGCTGGTTTCAATTCTTTTAACTCTGATATAGAATATGGAAAACTATTAAGATTAATACAAACTTCAATCAGTACTTCAAGTTCAACTACACTGCAGGTTTGAATACGTTGTTTCCTTCGTTTGACATCACTTTTCATCAACTGTTCAAGAAATGTTCGTTTCTCCTCAAGTCGGTCCATTACAAAGGTGTTAATACCATCATTTCAGGTTCGTTGAACAGACTTGTACGTACACGGAACCTACTATTCTGGATTGGGGTCAAATCAAGAAATAAATATCCGTGAGGGGAGCGTGTGACAAAGTCGTAAGCGTGTTTTAAGAATGCTGTGTTTCCAGGAAATACTTGACGTCCGATCGATGTGATGGCAGAACGATCCCTTGGAAAATTGAAAATCTAATCACGGTAAAAATTAGTCACGTAACACCATTAATACATTTCATCATTTACCACTAAATAATCAATTGACAAGCTAGCGGTCCTAGACAATCCAGGAGTAAACAGGTTGTGTAATATAACCACACACGAAATTCTGTGGAACATTAGTATCACTTTAACGGGTACATTATGTAAGTATTATTATTGGGTGACCTTGAGTGATGGACAGTCTTCGTTATAAAACCTATATACATTTCATTTGTTAAATTAAATTGTATGGATTACACTACTTACTTTACCTGTCAAAAATGAACTCATGTGCTTAGAAAACACCTCTCCTATGAATACAAACATTACTCGTCAGTTTCTTTTTTTTTTTTGCTTTAAATCCAATTGTAAATTGTTGCTACCCATGTCATCGAATATCACGAGTGACTCAGGTCTGAGATATGAATCATCCCAGTGTGATGTAAATTCAACTTCCGGATGCACCTTTTTAAATTCTAAAAATTCTGGTTGATCTTGTCCGGCCACATACACAATGTGATTGATTGAGTGATTAATGATGTCCTTTCGTTCAGCGATTAGTTTTTTACATAGGGTGGATTTTCCTAGGTATATCTACGTTATTCTGTTAGAAATATGAAATTTTACAATATAATAGTTACCAATCTTTGCCGGTCCTGTAAATCAAACCGTATGGTATTAGTTTAAATTAAAAGAAACTACCATTGAGCGTACCGCAGATAAATAAAGTGAACGGATGGATCAGGTTCACCACCATTTGATCAGGGGCCAACATGTCTACTTCCACCTATGTCTTTAACAATACTGATACATACCCGTGTGTACACCTGACGGTGTGGCTGGACTGAAGACCTAAGTAACACAGCTCAGTCATTCCGAGGCCAGCTTCGAATCTAGAATTGACTACAATCATGGGCTTGTTTGGTTCAATACCTTGCATTAATATCCTTAAATAGGTAATTGGGAAGTGATTATGGACTCCAATGTCTCCACATATTAACCTGTTGGAATCACCTGATAGTGATATCCATGCCGTCCAGTTTGACAGTATTGATTTAACCACTGACGAGGTTTTTCCGCCGAGCCCTGAGGAGACTGAAACAGAAACCTCAGAGGAGGATTTCCATCAAAACTTACTAGAGTGGAAGTTGATTGATTTTTTTATATATCGAGACAGTGAGGAAATACCAGCCTGTTTTACACGTGTAAATCATATATTATGGTCGAGAATTATTGTGAATTGTCATTTGACAGGCAAGAAAGTACTCTGTTGGGAATGTGCCATGGATGATAAGTTTTCTGAAATTGAAAAGTGGGCAAATGAAGCACCAATTGGAATTGATCAGAAAACTGCAATAATACAGAAGCGCTACAGTTTTAGTTACAAGTGTGGTTCGTTTTATTCTAATGATTGGAGAGCATTTTTTGACACTCATGAACAATCGTTGTTTTGTAAAACATGCAAAGACATTTTAGTGTCATATCGCACCGGTCACGAATCTCAATGTCCAGAATGTGACCTGTCTAATCGTTATCGCCATGCATTTATCCTACATGAAAAATCAATGAGAGACAATCTTTTCAGACCAACAACAGAAGTGTTTCCGATTGTAACCTGGTTTCAATTAGATAATTAAAATGTCTCATCCACAACAATCTGCATTTTCAAAGTTTTTTACTAAGGGACATTACAACCCTTGTACAATATGCTCTAAAGTATGTTATAGCGTTAGAAGTTTGGAAAAACATTTAGGTGATAAACATCATTGCGTAAGATGTGGAAACCGTAAAGTGAGACATCTGTTCAGACATAAATGTCATGTTAATCGTGGTTTTGGTCGACCTACAAATACCATTCCGTTCGACATTAAACCTTTTGTAGAAGCTCAAAGCAGTCTGGAAGGAGTGTTTAAACGGTTTCAGTTAAAAGTACCGTCTCAAGTTCCGTTACTTCAACGATATTATAATGACAATTACAATGAGTTGTATGAATTTATCAAGAAAGTGTTAAAATACTATCATGCTATGAAAGTACGGCTGGTTTTGGATGTTGTGTTACACAAAATAAACTCTGGAATCCGTGCTACCACGCATCTCTCATCAGGAACCAAACTATTTATGAACCGCACTGACATTAGAGTGAATTTGTTTGATATGGTAAGGGAGCAAATTAAGAATCTCGACCTTTTTCAAACGAATGGTTCCAATTGGACAATTGTTAAAATTTTGGCGTTAAACATCTACACCTCCAAGCCCAAGTATTTGACGTCAGGCACTGCTTTACCTACTCCAAAATGTTATTTACATAAGAAAGGTTTAACCAACATCAAGACTAAAAACAATAAATGTTTCCACTACAGTGTAATCTGTAAATATCTTGGATTCGCAAAAAGTAGACATGGGTGCAATAGTCTTCGCCAATATCGTGAATTTGAACGCTTAAATAGTGCAACACCTCTAATAAACTTTTCCTGTTTTGATAAGACTGGTGTGACATTACCTCAAATAAATCGGTTTGAAAAACTCAATCCACAGTTTTCAGTTAATGTGTACAACCACAGCACTAAACATAAAACTATTTATCCTGTTCGAATGACCAAGCGCATGAAACGTTATCACGTGGATTTAATGCGTGTGCGAAAACGTGGAAACTCACATTTGATTCTGATTCACAACTTTAGTGCATTTATGAGACGTCCAAATAGTAAAGCCAAGCATTGGTGTCGTTCATGCTTGAATGGATTCAGTCGTAAAACAGACAGGGATGAACATTCACGGATATGTCGGGAATTTGTTAGCACCAGAATCAAATTTCCTAAAGAGAAATATAAAGATTACTCGAAATTCTTTGAGTATGAACCACCTCCATTAATTGTAATCGGTGATTTTGAGACAAATCCTGTGTATCCAGATGAACAAGATGCAGATACTCATGACTGTCCAATGCACGTGGACAGTATTTTACAACCAGTTGGATATACTTACATAGTCATGACTGGGGATGAGCCGGAAATTGTCAAGGCATATGTGGGAAAGGAACCAGAAAAGAAATTTCTTTTGGATATGCTTGCTTTGGCTGACTTATATCGAGAACGAGTGTCTGCATACGCAAAAGTTATGATGCTCAGTTGGGAAAACCGCATGGCTTTTATGTTAGCGGAGCGCTGTATGTTTTGTAAACGTAAGAGACTAAAATGGTTACTAATCATGTTCATTTCATCCAACACATTTGCATACACAGGTCGGTTCAGCAACGTTATTGATCCAGCAGCGCACCACAGCGATGAATTTGCTATGACAGTAATGGCGAAATCTGAAGACAATAAACTCCGAAAAGTTCGCCACCACTCCCATTCTTCTACCCAGAATGTTTTTAGTGAACTTGGTGTGTACCGCGGAGCTTCATGCGCTTCCTGTAACCTCAATTTACGTAATCGTAGGTTATGCACGTTGCTATTTCACAATCTGAAATCATTTGACTCTAAGATGATCTTATTGGGGGCTGCCCAACTAGGATTAACCGACATCAAAGCTATCTGTAAAAGTTCTGAAAAATTTCTGTACATAACCCTAGCTAAAAAACTACGTATCGTAGACACCTTCGCACATTTACCCTTTTCGCTGGCCAAATGTGTAGATATGTTAAAATTAGATGGTTTACATAAATTTAAAGTAACAAACCGTTTATTTGGAACCGCTTTGGAGGGGGACATAGAACCGGTTTTAGGCAAGCTAGCCTTTTGTTATGATTACATTTCGATGGACAATTTATTTGAACCAATCTCAGAGCTTCCAAGCCGTGTACATTTTTTCAACAAACTAAAAAATTGTGAGTGCGAACTAGAAGATTACAACAATGCATGCTTCCTATTCAGTAAACTTGGATGTAAAAACTTGGCAGACTTTCTCAAAGTGTACAATTTGCTGGACTGTAGCCTGCTGGCTGATGTATGGCGTTCACACCGAGCTCTTTGTCAGGAAACGTTTAAGGTTGACCCCACCAACTACGTGTCTTTGCCTAGTATGAGTTATAAAGTGGGTTTATGGAAAAGTGCATGCAAATTAGAATACATTCAAACTGCGGATCTCTATGGTGTTGCTAAGAAGTCTCAAATAGGAGGGGTTGTGAATGTTTCCAAACGACATGGTGTCGCAAATTTCCCAGGCTGTCCTAACTATAATCCTATTTTACCAAACAAGTACTTTGTACAATTGGATGCAAATGCTTTATACACATTTGCCATGTTTATGTTTCCTCTGCCAATCTCTGATTACAAGAAACTAAGCAAATCATTCATAAAGACATGGAAACCTGAAGAGTATGATGAACAAGGCGACACTGGATTTTTAATACTGTGTGACATAGACATTCCTGATGATCCCGTAGTTCATGAATATCTTGCAATGTTTCCTCCCCTACCAGAGAAGCGTGTAGTAAATTTTTCCGATTTATCTCCACATCAGCAAGCCTTTCTAAAAGGTAAAGGTAACCATTTGAAGACCAACTTAGGTAAAGAACAACTATTGCTTACACTCCATCCCAAGAATGGTTATGCACTGTTTGCACCAATGCTAAAACAGGCCATTTTGCTCGGTTGTCGTGTAAAACGCATCCACAAAATGTATTCATTTCTTCAGAGCAACTTTTTAGTGGAATGGATTGAGCAAAATATTGAGTTACGAAAGGCTGCTAAATCAGTGGGCATGGACACTTTAATAAAATTGTTCTTGAACTCGTTTTACGGTTTTTTTGGTCTAGACCCGAGCAAATTTCTTGACATCTCGATCTGTACGCAAATCGAAGAAGCGAAACGTAAAGTGGCTGCACATAATTTCTGTAGTTTCAGAATCATTAATGAATTCATGGTTATGATCGAGAAATATAAGGAATCGGTCGAAATTAAAAATCATTTAATGATAAATGCAGCCATATTAGATCTCTCTAAGGCTTATTTATATAAACTGATATATGGTTTTAAAGAACATTTCGGGGATAAGATGACTTTAGCATATGTAGACACAGACTCTTGTCTGTTAGAGTTAGAAGTTGATGACTTATGGGACGCTCTGGCTGAAGTAAAGATTGATGGCGAAATGATCATGGATTTCTCCTTCCTTCCGCAATCCCACAAACACTTCAGCAATCGTTTCAAACGGAAACCAGGCAAAATGAAAGACGATAATATGAAGGACTATAAAATGATTTATATCATTGAGTACGTCATACTCACAAAGAAAGCGTATGCGTTCAAATTTTATTGTCCAGATAATCAACCAAATGCAAAACCACCTAAAGACAAACTTGTTCAAAAGGGTGTCCCTAAGGCTTTCATTAGCAGCTACAATTTTGATGTATACAAAGCTGCATTGTTTAAGGAAACGATAACCCCTGTTACTACTACTACCATTCGTAGCTCGAATTTGCAAATGCAAATGGTGACCACAGAGCGTTTAACATGGACACCACTATGTCTGTCACGGTATACGTTGGGAGACTTTGGTGTTCTAACGTTACCGTTTGGCCATTATCAGACAAGACATTAATTGTAAATTATTGTAATTTATTATGAATTATAAATTTATGAACATTTTATACAATAAAGTTAAAAAAACATACTCTAAACCTTTTTTTTTTTTGTTTTTTGTTTTATTAGCATTATCTTATCTATCCATCGTATAGGGAATATCGTGGGTCACCAACTTGTTTTAACCAATCCTGAAAATATTCTAAGGGGTCCAAATTAACGGTACCACAAACGTAACATTTACAGACTCTCCAGTCACAATATGTCTCTGAGGAGGACGGGAAAGGGATTTGTAGACTACAACAGTTCTGTCCTTCTTTACAGTGATGTTGGTTGTTGTGGAATTTGGTTTCCACAAAAATAAACTGAAAGTTGAATCCATTATTTTCAATCTGTTGGTAGTATCGAAACAATAAAAAACAAACTAGTCCAGAAACATCATTATTACTTTAAGACATACCTTCCATTGGCATATTCTACATCCACATTGTTCTACTCCTTCTTTCCATGCTCTGCATAATTTAATCAAATGGAAGCGAAGCATCCACACATACTTGTCCACATATTTGTCACTAGGCCTCAAAGGATATGGAAGACAACCATTTAGGCATCGACGTTCAGGAAAGTCACCCCCATCACTGACACATTGTCCACATAGTTTTAGGTCTAACAATGGTTCATAAGCTGTTATGCTCATATTGATGGAAAACGGACACCGGACACAAGTTCCACTCCACCATGCTCCTTGTAATGTTGAACCACTTGAGACAAATATTCTCCCTTCGCTTTCTCCTCATCCGGATGAATAGGGGTCTCAAGTTCCTCGATTTTGGTTTTATTTTTAGGAATCAGTTCAATAATGTCAAATGTTACAGGCAGGTAAATTTTTATATTTGCAACATGATCATATTTTTTAATTTTTCCAATTTGCTTCACTGAAGTGTTCACAAATGTCACATAATAATCCACTAACGGCAACTTTATACTACTATATTCACGCTGTAGCCGTAGTTGAATGAATGGTGGAAAGTTTTCAGGTTCACAAAGTTCCCCAAAGAATGGTGTTGGAATTTGCACGGTAATACCTACAGAAACCTTAGTGTCACCATCACCACTGCATTCATTTGAAGGAAAAATGGTTTTGTCTGCTTGTGCAAATAATTTGATAACACAAGAGGTTTTGTCAAAATGTACTTGAAATTTACTATGTGGAACACCCTTGTATATTTTGACTTGTAGATTAGGTAACACAATAGACTCGGAGGCCATAACTACTTACACTGTTTATAATACATACATTTCAAGCAAAATTTGAAATGTCCGACTGCTGATATATTTCAACTCACTTGACTCACACTCTTGTAATTTGTAGAACTTGTAGGCTTTAATTATTTTGTTGAACCGAGTCCTTACTTCATTGTTCTTGTAATAATCGTACTCAACATTTAACAAATAACTAAGTTTTTCTCCAATACGACGCCGAAGGAGATAATGATCATGCGTAAAATACAATGCCCAAAATATAGCAAATTGAGACTCTGACGGTCTTGGTTCCATGGAATTCATTTCAGGTAACTGTTCTCTCTTTAACATACCAACCAACGACAGTGTTTCGTCTGATCACCCAACCCTTCTCCTGCAGGCTCATTATTTATGAAAGCCATCATACACACTATTATCATAACTGCCCTAATGCCTCCAGGTACTTTGCCCTCCGTGCTAACGTCAAATGTTTCACTTTTGTTTTACCCACTATCCGGTCATCATCTCCCAGCTCTCAAGCCATGGGTCCTAAAAAAAAACCATATCCCGGAAAGTCTCCAGGAAATAACTACTTTAGACCTAAGACTCCCCAACATTTGACACCAGCTCCCAAAAATAAACTTCTACTATTCGACGAATTTGTTGACAGTGATGATGATGTTGAAATCATTACGACTCCTGTACCAACACCCTCCGCATCAATTCCAACATCTGTGCCAACAAACCCTGCACAACCATCCTCTGTGTCAATAAACCCTGCACAACCATCCTCTGTGCCAATAAACCTTGAACAACCATCATCTATGCCAATAAACCCTGCACAAACATCCACTGTGCCAATAAGCCCTGAACAACCACCCTTGTTTCATCAAGACAAGATCATTCAGTTAACCAAAGTGGACATACCCGAAGGGTTTATAATTGTACGGCATTATTCAGGTAACCCAGGTTCGACCAGACCGGTCGACCGAACAAAGATCAAGACATGGTTGGGGACCACTTATAACGCGAAAGATGTAAGGGTTACAGTTCTAGGTTATTCATATTGTATGCTAGTGTCTGCCATAGTTCGAGTCTCAATCCATGTATAGTTGTATACTTTCTATTCTAGCACCTGCTCCTTGACTTGGACCCAGAAGAGTACGAGTCCAAGTGTTTCTACGGTGAAAAGACCATAGGGACATGGCTGCCACAGCTCGTGGAAAAACGGAAACCGTTTAAAGAAAACCAGAGTGAAGAGGCAAAAAAAATACAGAAACGTACAGAGATCCGCAGCCGTTTTAAGATCACGGCGGTCATCAGATACGGAATGAAATATACAGACGACCCAATTGGCCGTGTCATCAGCGTGCCAGGAGGACACGTCGAGCTTTACCAACTGGTGAATCCGAAGGCGTTACTAGTACGTAAGGCTCGTCCTAATGTTGCTAAACATGCATTCACTAAAGCTAGGGATACCCCTAAAGCCAATAAGATCATTGACGCCAAAATGTCAAAAATTAAAAGGCCAGTCCGACTGGGTAAAAACAAGAACACTTTGCAAAAAAAGTTGGCTGAAACCATGACAGTCCAATCAGTCCTAGACAGTTCCGGATCCAATGAAACTGAAGACACTGAAAAGGGTGATAGTGTAGGTACTGAGGATAGTCACAGTGATGCGGAACCGGAAACTTCATACGATAGAGCCTGGGTGGTTCCAGATGATGAGGTAGAAGAGGGTGAAGCATCTCATCCAAGTTCAGAGGATGATAACAGTGAATACGATATTTCTGACGATGAAAGTTCCGATAATGAACTTCCATATCATGGGGCAGTTAAAAAGGCAAAAAAACAGAAACCTTGCACTGTTAAAAAGCCACCACCGTGCACAGTTAGGAAACCTAAACGTGGTGCAATTGCAAAACCAAAGCGTCACGCTGTTAAAAAACCGAAATATTGTTCGACCCCCATTCCATCGGATGGGGTGTCGCCACCGACAATCGGTAGCTTGGTTGAGCGTCCTAATGGAATTTCACCAATCCCGTTCCCTAGGGCGGATGATGGGCAATTAGCAGGTCCATCGAACGCATGCTTGCCTGCAAATGGTATGACAGGGGGTTATTTCCCTTCTGATGATGATGATGAGATACGGGATGGTATTTCCCAGAAAGACATGGAAAGAATGATTGTCTCCGATAAAGTCTCCAAAGCTTTATTAAAATACACTAAACCTTATGAGAATAGACAGTTGAACATTGTATCTACTGAAGTGGCAAGTAATATTATTTATAATATAGAGGGCTACGATTTGCCACCTCTTCGACTTCCTGTTAACGGTCTAGCCGACAGACCATTGTTTAAAGCTTACTACCCATACTCGATAGCAGGAATGATTACTGGGCCTTCTATGGAACGGCATAAGGTGAAACCTAATATTCCTACCCAGATCGAACTGGAATGTCAGGTTAAAGAGTTCCATAACAATCCCCATGGTACCACCATTGGTGCCATAACATATTTCGAATATAACCCGGAGTTTATTATGGATAATGTTGAGCGCTGCACGACACTTTATGATGGAAAGACCGGAAATATGGTGACAATTCCTGCTACAAACTACCAAGCTCATATTCAGTATATGGTGGAGAACACCCACAATGTCGCTCGTGTTCTTGTCGATCGAGAGTACAAGAACAAAGTATACCCAATATGTAAGAAAATTAGTAATCTCTCGCTCAACATTGAGTTTGCTCAAAAGGCTGTGGATAAGAGACCAGGTGAAAAATGCATGGATGAAGCAAAGGCTCGCATTAAGGCAATGCATAAACAACGGTGTGAATTAGAGAGTGAGAAAGTAAGACTTGTGAATGATCTGATCGATGCAACGAAGATTATTTCGTTTAATGATGGTACAGATCCAATTCTGGTCTACCAGAATGGTCAGACTTATGTTCGCATGGACATACTTGATAATTAAACTGATTTCAATTCCAGACTTGACAATACATGTTTGTGTGTGAATCTATGTTAATATTTGCTGATATTTTACTTCAATATGTTGAACTCATGCCATGTAAACGATTTTTATTGTTATTACTTTTATTTCAACACCCAAAAAAAACTTAAACATTTATAGAAGTAGAGGTGGTAGATTTTAAAGTATTTATATTACCGTAGGAAATTGTAAAGCAATTTTTGTTGTCTAATGTAAGCTTGATTCGATCTTGATTGGAAATATAAATATTCAAAATTCAACGACTGTGTTCATACGATCTCAATTTACATGCACTTTATTTGCTGTGCGTACGAGTAGATACAGGCCGATGAGCTAGTGTTGCATACATGCACCTATTCATTCGTTTATTCTTGGTGTGGAGATCCATGTCTTTATGATGTCGCTCTCTACGTAGCATCATTTGCATGTAAACTGTCTCCATGCAGTCAATATACTGCAATTTCCATTGCATTTCATTTTCGTAACCTACAAAAAATGAAAAGTTTGACTTTTTTTATCAAACAAAATGTGCATTCAAGTATTAATACAACCTACCATCATTATCACTGGGAGGGGCTGGGATCATTTCAAACAATAGATCAATGGATGGGTTGGATCCACCCACAAGTTTAACACTAGGCTCTTCCTGTTGGTCCTTTGCTTCAGCTTTATGATTATATGCTAATTTCTCCTCTACATCTGAAGGTGACTCATTGATTTTTGAATACATTTTATTATACTTCGACTTGATCCCAGTCCTGTCTAGGTTTGTGGGGTCAGGGAGACTGGTTTCTCGTCGTTCCTCCACGTTTTGATATATGGGAGCATACCCAAAGTCCACCTGATGTGAAATGTTAATAGTGGGTTCAGTTGTTTCCTTATGCTTAGGAATATCTGCTTTCGATTCCCACGAGTTGAGCTTCGGCCCAACACTCGCTACATGAACATAATCATATCACTAGATTTATCATATAACTTTGATTGTGATATCAAACCCACTCGAACTGACGGTATTCACAGCAGTTGTAGGTCTAGCAGTGGTGGTCGTAAGCTTTGTTGTGGTCATAGTCGTGGCAGGAGTAGTCGTAGTGGGGGTCGTAGCCTTCGTTGTGGTCATAGTCGTGGCAGAAGTAGTCGTGGTGGTGGTCGTATGCTTTGTTGTGATCGTAGTCGTGGCAGGAGTAGTAGTCGTGGTGGTGGTGGTGGTGGTCGTCGTAATGGGGAATGCAATGCTCGTGCTATTAGTAGCTGCTGTATGGTTAAATGAACAAGATATAAAATGTGAATGCAATTAAAACGTTTTGACATCACAGATGCTTACTTGAGACAAACCGACACATTGCAAGGCTTGTAAACTTCATACGGAATGGGATGGTCAGTTTTTCCATACCATTGAGACACTTGTAGCCGGTTTGAAACCCAAAATACACACATCCATTCTTAATACAATCCTTGCATGAACCATTAAACTCAGTGCAACCTAAAATTTGTTGCACTGCGACGACACCACAAATCAGCACGCTCGCCCACACCTTCATCTTTGATGAAAACTAACGAAACGTCCCAACCGTCACACTAGTATTCAAGATTGTTTTAGTGTTTCAGATTTGCAAGTTTCGACAATGATGCAATTATGACACCAAAGACGGAGAGATGGAATGTGACTGGGCCATATCCTCAAGTCTGGGATCCAAAACCATTAAGATTAAACTAATTACTTTAACGTAAACAATTATTCGGAAGCATAACATCTCACATCTCGTTCATGAGTCATTTGCTTGCAACATTCCAGACTGATACATCCTGCCTCCAAGTTGAGAAAATTTTAGAAACTTTACATTCTATAATTCTCATCCATCCAACTAATATGAAGGGAACTATCATTGTTCTTTTCTTTCTACTGCATCAGACATTGTCATGTACTCAGTGGGAAGATTGCGAAAAGTGTCTCAGGAGTAACTGTTACTACATAACAACTGCGAATGGAACAGGGTGTTCACAACTTCCGTTGCCTCCGAACGTGATTGACTACATTCCTCCTTCTGGACGATGCATCCCAACCCCCACACCCACAACACCAACAACCTTGGAACCATCCACCATGGAACCCACCCCCTGTACACAACCAACACCCCAGATGAATGACCCCTCATGGTCTTATTATGCATGTAGGTATTTTATCTCCATCAAACAATATTTCATAATTAACAACTTTAATCTTTTTTGCTCAGTTGGTGCAAGCATTTTTGTCAATGCTTTCCTCGTTGGGCTCGTATTATACATACGACGTAGATGGATGATTTGCTGGAAGGATCGTAATCAAATATCACACTCATCTCCTCTCCTTACACATGATGCGATGAACTTAAACAGTATGACAACCGTTAATTTGTAGCGTTTTTTCACAATTTACTGTGTTGAGATGAGAATTGCTTTTGAGATGAGAATGTTTTTATTGGTTGATCATAATAAAATACATTATATCCCTCAAGGGTCATTTGCATAAACAGGTTTCTTGGTTAATATCTTGTGCTGGTGGGAATCATTTTCTGAACGTCTCAAGGCTTTAAATTACCATGACCTACAACCTCAGTAATTAAATCTCCAGCATCTCATTTCATAATTTATGCGATGAAATGTAAACACCGATAAAAAATCTCCCTTTTGGTTGAATCACCGATATAATACGTTACAGTAGGTTGATGGTTCAGTTGGTTCATGGAAAGAGTGAACCAAGTCATAATCACGTGCATGTATGAATCAACACATTGAGAATAATAATATTATTGTTTTGTACATTGAACTGATTGAACCCAACCACCAACTTGTAACAGTGCATGGGTTGTGGGGGTGGTGGTGGTGGTGGTCAACTTTCCACAGCCACCTTGTCAACACCACAATGTAGCATGCATGAGTAGCATGCATGACATTTATGAGTGTCATAAGGTATGTTACGACAT
>JAQIWQ010000183.1:0-22495 GCA_034695825.1 Folsomia inoculata | reverse complement strand
ATTGCACAGAATATTCTATAGAATAAAGCTTTGTTACCCATGTAAAAAATTATGTTTGACGGTAGAAAAGTTAATAAACATTGTTGGACACAATAATTTAAACAGGAGAAAAGGAAGATGACTGCAGTCCGGCTAAACGTGTCTCATTCTTTATGGAACATGACACAAGCAACGAACCTTATCCACCCAGAGATTTGGGCTGAAAATGCAACTATAAGATTGCAGGTAAGTTCATTTTTTCTTGCATAATAAACTTAAAATATTTTCCGAAAAAGTCTGTCAGATTTTGGATTTAAGATGATCCACTTTGATTTATGAGACCATGTGAATAAACAAGTTTGTTTTCTTTGTTTTCTTAAGTATACAGTAATAATACACATTACAGTCATTATATACAAACATGCAGCTTATCTTCCTTTTTACAATTTTTCTTGCAAGGAGTTTGAAAAAGCGTTGATAAAAGCTATAAAGAAAGATGGGTGGGATGGGAATGAAAATGAGGATCAATTAAATTGGACAAAAACAGGGTCACTATTTTATTCAATAATAGTCATTACTACTATTGGTAAGTTGATTAATGTATAGGCAAAGAACTGAATAAACATTCAAAACGAATGCATGCAATACATTCACACAGGATATGGTCACATCTGCCCAAAAACCGTGTGGGGAAAAATTGTCACAATTTTTTATGCGATTGTTGGAATACCGCTGATGGTTATATGCTGGTCACATATAGGTGAGTGGCATTCATTTGTTTGATATTATGAACGCGTTCAATATTGTTTATGATTACACGACAATTACGCTAAATAGGTGACTTCATGGCAAGTTCATTCAGATTTATTTACTGGAAGGTAACAAACTATTCAACATAATTTACATCTCATGTCCTTCATTCAAGTGTATTTAGAAATCAGTTTTCAGTACTGATTTGCAACCTATGACACGATTACTAAATTATTTTATTAAGCTAACTAACAATAAGAACTAAAATAATATTAAAAAATATCGAAGCTAATATAATTAATATAATAATTATATTAATTAAAGTTATTAATTATTAATAACTTTAAATAAATAATATAAACTTAACAAATTAGTGTATATAAATTTATCTTTGGTTTCTCTTTTTAATGAAGTATTCAATTGTATGGTACATGACCATAATTCGATTTTACATCTTATCAAGATATGCTGCTACATTTGCACACGTCGACCAGCGAGACGCTCCCGCAGTCATATGCGTCGAGGACGCAGTGTTCGAGGTCCACCACCAAGAGGGTGAGAACAGTCAGCGTTCTTTGGACGTGTAAGATTTTATTGTCAATTTTTAAACTAGAAGTGTTCGAATGAAACAACGCTCCATGAGAAGATCTGCTAGAGTTTCTCAACGATCAGCGGATTCGGCAAAGTCTGATTCCGTTATTTCTACGTTATCAGAACCAGGAGTGTAAGCCATTTAATATACTATGTTCTATTAGCCGTGAATTCTAATGCATGCTTTATCAGTATTTACGGAGCATCTCCAAGAATGTATTCATCCACAATGCCTAGAACAACGCAGCCTAAATCAATTCACGGGCACAGTCATCCGTCTTCACAAACGCATCAGGTTTTGTTTTGTATAATTACATACTACTAATCACATTTCAAATTACAATTTACTTCCAATTCAGAAAAGGTCAACCAAATCAGCAGAACCTGAATTTGGGCCAAGTTTACCTGTTTTATACAACAAGTACGCGGAGGATTTAGTGCCCATCCCACCCCTTGGAGATGAAGCTCCTTCTCGAAGAATAACCAGAAATCGGTCTGTTCCTCCAGAGCTGGTGGGTTGCAGTATATTTAGCACTAAAGTTCTCCCGGAAAAATATATTTCTGTTAGATGAAGCCACCTGAAGAATTGGAATATTGGGATGAAGATTACGACGAGTATGATGAAAGTGACTACGAAGACGAAGATACAACAAAGCGTCCTGTCCCGATTTGGCTTTGCGCAGCACTAGTCATTGGGTATATCATTGGGGGAGCATTTCTATTTACGCATTGGGAGCGTTGGAACTTTTTGGATTCAGCCTATTTTTGTTTTATTACATTGACTACAATTGGGTACGAGTATTGTTAAGGCTTGTGCTTTTACGTTTCTTAAATATACTTCTTTTCTGCAGGTTTGGTGACTTTGTAAGTTTTCTTTTTCTCCATTGTTAATTTACGTCCTTTAAACATACTTCTTCCGCAGGTCCCGACGCAAGAGTCAGGAGTATGTACAACTTAAACATTTAATACATGAATTTCTCTAACGTTTAATTTTTGCAATTTCAGGTCAGTAGTATTGCTTTGTGTTCTTTGTATTTGTTGTTTGGAATAGCTCTTCTAGCAATGTCATTCAACCTTGTTCAAGAGCAAGTCATCAATTCCGTAAAAGAATTGGCAATGGCGTTGGGAATCATTGATGATGAGGATGATCGATAGCAAAACTTGTAATACATCAACCATGAAATGTACAGATGTAGTTCGACCTTGCAAGATTTAAACTTTCACAAAAGACAAAACTAAATGTATATTCCAACCAGTTTTAGCATACCATGATTCGTATTAAAATACTCATTATCATACAATAAATATAATTTCTTGTCATAGAGCTTCAGCAATATGCCATCATATATATTGATCACACATTGTGGTATTTTTAATTCAAGCACAATATCATGTCTTGCAGGAATTCTAGCATGTTCACTTGAAACATTTACCAAAAATACTTTCAATTAATTCTGCAAATTAATTTTGTTTATTTGCTCAGCAGCACCTCATACGCCTATCTTTAATTCCATATTTATTGAATGTGGATCATATTGTAGTATGACTATGACGATCCGTCTCAAATTGTATACGCCAACCAGAGAACCAATATTACAATTATAATGTCACGAGTGATTGGAATGATTATATTTCTCTCTGCAGGGATTAATGGATTACCGACCGATCAAATACATGTTTGCATCTGCACAAGTGTTTCTTATTTGCAGTGGGTAGCATTTCCAATGTTTCGAAGGTAATGTTGTCTTTATCTCTGATTACGGAGAGACAATTCATGTGCAAATGATTTGGATTGTTATACGGCCAGTTGTCAGCTCTGCCTTGATGAAAATCTGTGTTGCAATATCCAGTATATGTATTACATTAGAATACTCCATTTTTAAAAATAATCCAATCTGTTTTCGACGACAGGAAAAATTCCATTGAAAAGTTTTCAGATTCAAATAAAATTTTATGTATATACATGTTTCGGAATAATCTGTAGATTATTGCAGTTCTTAGGACGAATATTTGATCGAAATTTTTCAAAATTAATTAAACTGTGAAAATCCAGTGAAGTTGTGGTTAAAAACCACATTATTGTAGCGTGTAACTGACAATGAATCCTCCAAATGACATTTCAAACGACCATAACCAATTACTGAGTTGGTTACCCCACTCCTTGTTGAAAAGTGATCCTACATTCGCTGCCAGTGCATTCAGCGTAGTGTCTTTGGTGCTTATGGGATCCTGTATTTGGTGTTACGTTTATATTTGTAAACGAAGACGACAACTAAAAGTCGAATCCGTTGAGTCAAGTCATTCTAGCCAAATTTCCGAAATCAATGTGGAACCATTATTTGAAGGATGGAATGCAGAACGCAGTAATTTAGAGAAACAGAAGATGATGAATGGTGCTAATGGGAAGAACAAATTGGGAAAAAATTACAAAAATATCGTTACACCCGACAAAAGCATTGAATTTGTCATTCCAACCGTATGCAGCATAAAATAATATTTACTGTAAATTTTTAGTATTTTACAAATATTTTACCTTCCAGATCCCTTTACCAGCTCAGCCAATTTCACATGATCGTGGTGAAATACGCTCAGAGTTGCCATCCTGTTCCAAAACCTTGTCCCTATCTCAGTCCTCTATTCCTAAAGAGTTTTACCCTCAATTAGTCCAGGGAGAACAAGAAAATCCCAAAATTGGTTTCAGTCTTTACTACGAAGCATCCACACAAATATTGTACGTCCGACTTCTTGGTGGAAGAAACATGCCTTCTGATGTCAGACACTGCATTTCTGTGAAACTGTATCCCGGTCGTGGAGGAAAACATAGGACTCCAGAGTATGAAAAAGCGTCGCCCTTATACAATCAAGAGTTTTGTTTTCATATAAGGAAATCTACACTATGCACTAGAGTGCTAAGGTTTAAAGCCATTATACTTGAAACTCCGAAGAAGCTCATCGGTTCTCTTAATTTGGCATTAAAAGAACTCCCAGGGTTTGAAATAGAAGACACTTCAACAGATTTACAAAGTACACACGTTTGGAAATTTCTTGAAAATGGCTCTGAAGTTGGTGGGGAAGGTATCCGGTTGAGGGTTTCGTTAAATTGGCAAGAAGAGCCTGCTCCAGGACTATTAACGCTTAAAATCATTGAAGCAACTGGTCTTCATGAAAAGGGTGGGAATGAATACAGTAAGATTTATATAAGACTCATATATCAAACTAGATAGTTAAAATGATTTTCAATTCGGTATTTACAGCGTCAACTCATGTCAAAGTTGCACTTCTTGGTAAATTACCATTAAACAAACATGAATTATGTGGAAATGCATGTCGTTCATGAGCCAACAATTTGACGTCATCCATGCATTTCTAAATATCTAAATTATTTTATAAAACAGAACAAGGACGCTTCATAAAGTCTCGAAAAACTCGTCTCGTTCGTTGGGGTTCTGTTCCAGTATACGACGATGTTTTTGTGGTCACCATTCCACGTGATTTGCTCAGTCAAATCTCTTTCCGTTTAGATGTCATTGCAAGGGGACGTTTAGGTAGGCTTTGCATTTTTATGTCTTGTTTGGCACTGAAAATTAATTGATTTTCTGGATAGGGTCTAAGGTCGTTTTGGGAAAGATCAGCATTGGGTCCATGCCCTTCGCGAGCCCAACTACGGAAGGGATGGAATTTTGGGAAGACATGCGCCATCAACCAAATACAGAAATTTTTCGATGGCTTCAACTCGCCATATAAGTTATTTATACTCAGAGGGAACATTAACCTAATTAGAATTAAAGGTTGGAGATATATCGTTGAATAAAGTATAATAATTTATACAAGTTGTAAAATGACCCAAAAATGATTAAAGCTTAACATTAGTTTAAAAATTCATCCATTCATTGTTGTAATTTGTCACCACTCAAAAAGCCATTAACCATTCATTTATTCGATAAACAAACATTGGCAAATGCTTTTGAGGTTAACTAACCCACTGCAAGAAAAATACGGAAGGAGAAGTACCCATCAACTGATCTGTAAATTGTCTGTAACTCAGCCAAAAACGAGATGAGCGAAAAAAAGCTAAATGATGACTCCAGTTCTTTGGCTGTGATCCGTGGCCAGTGTCATTCATATCGAAGAAAGCAAGACAGCCTTCTTGGTTGATTTGCTCTAAACTGTCTGGCAGTGGCAATCGACTGCCGATTCAGACTGTTAAAAATTTGATTTGTATTATTTTTTATAAGCAACTTAGTCAAGTTCGGGCACTGAAACAAAATTACTGTACAGAAAGTGTGTGCCAAGTAACATGTTTTCCAATCGAATGCTTCTTTACTCTTACCCAGTCATTTCTCGTGAAGATGATGACTCAAGATGATAGTTTTAAAAGTTGAAGGTGTGATATTGCTTACTTTATTTATTTTTGGAGATATTTCACTAACGAGTGAGGGCATAGACATTTACACAATGGAGAAACCATATATTACATATGCATACGCAGTTCCTGTTGAGGTTGATGAACATTTCTTTCTGGCCAACTCATCAGCGTTTGATTCAAAAGTCCACACCCGAACCAAAGTTGAACGATTTCGCTATGTGTGGGATTATATTTTCGTTCCATATACTGATATGGACAGTTTTACATTATTTGCCATACAAGACAAGTTCTTGATGAAGGTTCGGAGATGAGATGATGACTAAACAAAAGGTGTTCTGCATCTGCACTTGTCTATCCGATGATAGTACTCTAACTAACTCGCAAGCGTGGCGTGGGCATACATTATCGATAATCATGGTTAATTTCTATCACGGTTGGTATCCGTCCTTCAGTATGTAGCGTGTCAAACTACACACAAATTCCATGCGACATTGTGCATAAAATGATAGTGAAATGGAATATAGGTATCACAACATTCTAAAGATTGCATCTGTCTCACAAGTACGTAATTGGTATGGCAGGATGTGAACTCTAAATCCAAATCCAGCAATGCAAGACAGGAATTGGAAGTTGGATATCCGAAGTAGGAACTAACGAATATATTTATGCAATGCACTTTTTTCACCCTTTCTTTCCGTCTCAATTTTTACTCTTTCATTAGCTTCCACTTCAACAACATCTACCACGTTCGGCTCTTTGTCCACATAGTAGGACATGTAGGCACATCACAGCCTGATAAAGGAATAGTAAACACAAGACAAAGGAGTGAATTAAGTGTACTGGAAAGTGGAGGCGTGTTCGATAAGAACCAAATAATATAAACTACAAACACATACATACAGCATTGCAAAGTGGGAAAATTGAGACTGCGGTTTTAACATGAAGATTGCTGCTCATTGCCAATTTGTTCTCCTGCTATTCTCATTATCATCCATTTTATGTGGCAATGCAAAGCCAAACCAACTTAGGAGATACAAAGTATTACAAAGTTTATGCTGATTAAACATGTCGATAAGCCAATTTTCTCCCCTTCATTTTCAGATTTGCAATGGAGTCAAGTGCAAAGCAATTCGGTCCTATAATCCACCAAGCTTTCTTCAAGAAATGGATACCTTTTTGTATAGTCGTTGGACAAGGTGGGCAACGTGTAGCCGTCATTGCACGACAAAGCGTTACAGGTATGTTGACATCGTGAATCTAGTTGACTTGGTTTGGAAATCATTTGTGTATTCAAATTAGAGCATGCAAATTTCCTCTTATTTGCGGCAACACGGTGATACACGAAGAAGCATTTTGTTATCATCGGAGAACATACTGTGAATACATTTTTGAAAATAACAAACGGGATTTCCTCGCTTCAGACGACACGGACTACTTGGACCCATCAGACTACGAATTCCACTCCAATGAAAGTGAGTCTGGCACATTTATTATAAGTTCAGCTAGCTCAAAATAAGATGCATTTGAGATGTGCATTTGTATTGCATTTCCTGCCAGTTCTATTCTAACTGTCAGCCAACTATCAACATTTCACTTGTAAATACTTAATTACATAACCTAAAATGCATTCATGACACAAACTAACTGAACCCATACACCATTTTCTACTCATGACATATGTACATACATATGAATCCGTTTTCTTACATATATTTCAGAGGGGCTACAATTCCCAGAACATCTTTCACTCTCGGATTTTGGGAAATCGGTGCATGAACCAGTAACAGCCTCACCCAATATTGGAACAAATGAGAATTCAGTACGTGACAGACGACCAAGAAAACCTGTCCTGGAAATCCCCCTGAAGGATGATACCAGAATTTCACAACGAAGATTTAATAGGAAGAATGAGACAAGTTGGATTCCACAAACAACAACGCCAATGCCAATACGTCCTCGAGTGGTGGACGACTCCAATACTTTACTGCTCGAGTCAGAAGGGCCATTTCCAGTGGATGATTATGATCATTTGGACGCTCCAACTTGTGGCGTTGCTCGTATTACGACTAGAAACAGAAATGGAATTGCAATGAGAATTTTAGGAGGACAAGAAACCCAACGGGGAAGGTGGCCTTGGCAAGTTGCAGTTCTCAATAAATTGAATGTGAGCCATTATTTGCAGCACTGTATCCTAAGCAGGTGCATTTTGAATGATGAATGGTTTTGGAATTTGATGATTAGGAAGCCTTTTGCGGTGGAACTTTAATTGCTCCCAGGTGGATATTAACGGCAGGTAACGGATCTACCGCATGGGCTTAGATTTCTATAATATAAATGCACGGTAAGCTTACGACATCTTTGTTTTAGCTCACTGTATTCGAAAGAAATTACTGGTGACCATAGGAGAACACCATTTGCATAGGGATGATGGGACAGAGAGACGCTACCAGGTAATCAAGAAGCCTGGAAAATTACCTGGAAAATTGCTATCAACTATAGGATAATTCAGATATGCAAAAATAGATCGAAGCTGCATTCATCCATCCTGATTTTGATCATGAAACGGTAGATAATGATATCGCTTTATTGCTATTACCGGAGCCTGTACCAACGGAAGCTGGGGTGGCGTGCATGTGAGTATTTAAATACGTGTTAGAATACTACTAATTTGACTATGACATATAACCCTCGAAAGTTAATAATGTTATTCCTTACTTCGATACCACCCATGCAGACCCCATGAAAATCAGCTCCTACCAAAAGCAGGAACATTGTGTACAATTCTGGGATGGGGAAAAGAACGTCACACCCATGTTTTTGGCACAACAGTTCTACATGAGGGGAGGGTAATAACAAAGACGGAATAAGGTTTAACGGCAGTGTTGAAAATTAATTACATCAAACTGTACATTCTTAACAGGTTCCTTTAGTCAGCACAGGAGAATGTCGTTATACGTATGGAAAACACGAGATTACAAATAACATGTTCTGCGCTGGATATCGTGGAGGAACAGTAGATTCCTGTATGAATTTAAATTACCTAATAATTATGCTTCCGTACAGTTCATGAAGCCATACCAATATTTATTTTATTAGGTGCTGGAGACTCAGGAGGGCCTATTCTATGTTCTGTAGACAACAGGTAAATCATGAATTCATATTGCAGATTCGTTATGGAAGAATTTATCGAATTGCTGCACAACAGATGGACAGCGTTCGGTGTGACAAGTTTTGGAGATGGGTGTGGACGAAAAGGCAAATTCGGAATTTATAGCAAAGTGCCCAACTATGTGGGATGGATAAACAAAGTGATGAAAGCCAATGAATATTATTAGCATATTACATGTATTAGAGACGATGCGAGTTTTATAATGACACAAGAGTTGTGATTTACACTGCCATACGAATTCAATGACTGATCTACAAACACGAAATTGTGTCTTAAAGCACAATTCATAGCATCAGCAACCTCTTAAAAATAAGAACCTCGATGTCACAATCATTCAGTATTTAACATATAATCTAGTTTTAATGAAAATAACGCTGAATTACATCTTTGAAATAAAAATAGCAATCACAATGATACAAAGGTTACTTTTAATTTCTTCCACCTCTTGATTGTCCGCCCCTACCACCTCTTCCACCTCCTCGGAATCCACCTCGGCCGCCACCTCGATCACCTCCTCGAGACCCACCTCCTCTGCCACCACGATCTCCCCCACGGGACCCTCCACCCCTCTTGACCTTCAAGTTAGGTTTACCACCCATTCCCTTCCCTCGCCCAGGTTTAGAGTATGTTCCGTCACCTTTACCGCCACCGCGACCACCACGTCCACCTCTCAAAGAGCTCCTGTTGCCCATTCCACCGCGACTTCTACCTCTCAGTGCATTCTTTTGCCTTTCTAACTTTATTTGTTTTGCTTTTTCCTTCACTTTCGTAAATTTAGACAGACGTGGACGTTTCTCAAGATGACCTAACCCGTCCCCTCTGTGGCCTTCTGATCGCCTTTTGCCAGGTCGTCGTTCTGCTGTCGGTCGCTGAGTCTCGGAAAACATGCCTTCTTCAGGATCTTCCCCTACTTCTTGCCGGTACCATTCTTTGTCGGTTTGGTCTTGTGAATCAAAATTCTCTTGGTGTTGCTGAACAGCACCAGAGCCTTCTAGACACCGCTTTTTGTGAGCGTCTTTCTCCTTCTTCTTTTTCTCAATATTCATTTCCTGTTCGCGTTTACGAACATCTTTCTGTCTCCTATTACATTAATGAAAACATGAATGAAACATTAAACTCGGTAATGTCGTCTGAGCTGTGAAGTACCATACTTTTTCAAGTTCCTCTGTTTTCGTATAGCCAGTTTTTCTTCTGGTGTCTTCTCTACCAGCTTGTGATACAACACTTCACCTTCACAAAGACTATCTTCAACTTTTATTAGCTAGAATAAAAAAATCAAAGCATAGTAGTGATTTTAAATATTTTGATTAATTATGCTCCGAGCAGAGCATCTGGCTGATCCATACCTGCATACGAAGTCGTGGACCAAGCTCAACTAATTTGATTCCTACTTCTTCCAGGCCTTTAGAAACTTTCGTCATTCGCTGGGGAACACCAACAGTTTCCGTTCCATCTTCACCCTCGCTTTCAGATATATCGCCATCCCTGAAACCAAAAATTAAGTATTGACAAATATATCGAATTTTAATCATCTTTTAACTGCTATTACCTGTTCAAAAATTCTGAAATATCCGTGCAATTCCCGAGATTTGGAATTTTCCCATGCTTGCTTAACAATACTTTTTTAATCCTCTTTGAAACCCCTGTCGCTTTATACTACAATAAAAATCAGTTAAATAACCTATATAAATCATACCAGGCAGATGCCGATGTATAATTGTGCACTTACCGTGACGGTATAATGTCGTACTTCAATAGAATCATCTTCTTCAATATAATTCAGCAAAAGTACTCTTCGAATCTCCGTCACTCTCACTTTGTTAATATTAATGGGTGGAAACATATTTTGAAACGTTGTAGAAATTAACTGATGTTGATTTGACTCGGTAGAAAAATTGTTCATAATCAAGAGTGGATGATGTTGAAACTGGGCATCAAATGTGACCTAAACATAAAGCATCATACGAAATTAATATTGGATTTAAACTATAGGCAATCCAACAACAAGAAATATCACCATCTTTACCTGCTTTCTCAGCGAAGATAGTACATCCCTTGCCAATGTGTATTTGAGTACCCTAAACGTAAGCGTCGGCCCTCTTGGAAGCTTACAAATCTTGAGGTACGGACTAATCTGGGTTCGACTTAACATGCACAAATGTGTCACATGAAAGTAGCTGGCAATTGACACGTAATCTTTCAAAACGTTTCCTTTCTTCATCTGAAAGAAATACCCGTCATCATCATCTTTACTCAGATATTATTATCCCATTAATGAATAACATTAATAATACCTTCAAGTTAGTGGCAGTAAAAGGCTCCATAACATGTCTAAGATCTCTCATCAGCTCTTTAATGTATCGACCAACTTTCCCCCTATAAATGATAAAAGAATGCGGCGCCCCCTTGACCTCTTCCGGTTCATGATGTACCCAATCGTCCTCATTTATCACGGCTGTGGGGTCACGTTGTTTTACAGCTCGGATACGCTTCTGAGCCTTGGACTAAAAGGACAAAGCAATCATTCGTAATATATCATAATCAGATATCACAAATATAAAATAACAGGGCATACCGGTTTCTTTTTACCCATGATGATGGTATTAACGATTTCTTTACAATCCTATTTACGGAATGGTCAACAACACAGGAAACCCAACAAGAGGTTCCTCCACACCACGCTGAGACGACGTCAATAAAAATGTAGAATATTTATGTAGAACCACAATTTGTTTAATTTAATCTAAAGAAATTGAGACACTCTGGATGCAAATGAAGAGATGAGGAAAGTGAGAGAGCACATGTTGAAATGTTGAAATTGACGGGAGACAACATTCTAAAATGTCCAATGGGAATCACACCGGGAAGAGGAGAAACAGGTTCGAGTTACTCTAATGTCCAACATCATATAAATTCTTTGTTGATAAAAGAATAAGCAGGAAGCACTGGAATGCCAAACTGAAAAATATTTGCATTTTGTCAAAAATTTGGAAAACGCATTGCCATTCTGGTTCACTGATATAACAAAGTGATCAAGTGGAGACATTCGAGTCGAAGGCAGCGTTGGACTAACAACTATTTATCCAGCAAGCATACAGTAGGTTGAAGCCTTCAACTTGAAGGTCGGGTTACTCAGGTAGGTATATATTTATTATATTGTTATGTGCATTCAATACTCCATTTCTAAAGGGCCGTTGCAGTGCATATTTATAAGAAACCATCCAATTGATGGTTTGTTCATTGTTCATTGTAGTGGTGATTTATTATAATGAACTAAAAAAGGAACATCAAAGATTGTATTGTGGGTGGAAGAAGGGAGATACGGGGGCGACTGGGAGGTTATCGTTTTTTGTCATCAACTGGGAAATTATGTAAAATGATATTTCAATTGACTGCGGGTTCTCGCATTTCTCATTCAGCAGTTCACAGGCACAGCATAGCAGAGCTTGTATAATTATTATCAAGTAGCAAGTACTCGTTTGTTATAAATGTTAGTGAGTTAGTCAGTTAGTTAGTCTGTGGTTGGTATGTTGAGGTCGAGGTCAAGTTGTCTGGGGCATCATTATTTGCTTCCGTGTTATCATAACTCATTGGGATTGTTCATTGTCGACTACTTCCCCAAGCCAAGCCACGCCACGAATTTACTTTAGATATACATACCCTCTGCATTTTGTTGTCTGGCTTTTTCTAGACAGTGGAAAAGATGCTAAGAAAACCCAAGAAAGGGCGATCTTCTCCAACACTAGACCAGTTTCTGGACTTTGATGAACAAGTTCTTCGTGGAGAGATCAAGTTGGATTCGGAAGAGCAGACTGGAAAGGACTTTACTGGGATTGTTAAGACAGTGAATATGGATTCAAATGGGCAAATCGGTCAAGTTCCTGTACAAATAGATCGGGAAGGAAGGACGACCAATATTTTTGGAAGACCCATTTTTTCTAACATCAACCGGAAAATTCCGGCGAATTCGGATGACGAAGATAGTAGCAGTAGCGAGAGCGATTGTGATCCGACAAACTGTCGCAAAATGTTCCGATCGTTAACTGTAAACACAAGTCATTCGGTAAAGTCTCCGGAATCGTCAAGATCATCCGCGTCTGCGAAAAGCATTAGCAGTAGCGGTGGTAGTCAAACTAGTAGTAGTAGTACTTCAGGTATGGTTCCTTTGTCCTTGTATAATATGTAACGTTATCAGTTCCCTAATTTTTTGCTCGCACGACGGTTACTTGCCTCCACAGGAGGGAATAATGATCCTTTGCATCAATCACGACAAACTCGAAGTGCCATACCAGATTTTAGTTCACTGTATTATCCTAAGCCAAAGTCGAGTGGAGTAACGGGTATTGGGCGTGGCCGTGGACGTGGTCGAGGTTCCATGCGATCGTGTAAGTTTGCATATTTCACTGAATCAGTTCGTATTAGGGGAGTTTTAATAATTCAATATGTACTGACAGCAGGTTCTCCGTCCGATGATGATGATGAAATAACTGTGGATATTTTGCACTCACCATTGGGACTAGATTCTGATGATTCAAATCCCGATATTGCCAATGAAAACGGAGTTAAAAAACATCCTTTAAAAATTATCCTGACGCCTTCATTTTCCTCGGCGAAGCTCATCGACAATTCCAAAAAAATATCAAAGTATAAAAACTCAACGATATCCGACTTTCCTGGAAGAGTTCTTACTCGAGGGCCACTTTTAATATGTCCATTGGGCGTGATCAATCATTTTGAACACTACAGAATTCTCGCAAAAGTAAGAATTTAAATATGTGGTTGGAAATGTGAATCATTCATCATTTGCCGTTATTTTCCGCCGTTGTCATTTTACAGGGTATCAAAAATTGTGGATTAACTGAGTTTAATTCGCTACAGAAAAGTGTTGCGCCACATTTCTCGAGAGGAGATGGTACGCTTTTAAATTATTATATTATACTCAACTAAGTAGTCTTGTCTCTAACGATAACATACTTATTTATGTAGATTGTTTCATTACTGGTGGTGTTGGAAGTGGAAAATCTTTGTCATATCTCATTCCGTTGGTTGGAAAACTCTTGGCTGAATCCATTGATTCTTCTTCAACAACAAGACTATGCCCAAAGAAAGACAGCAGCAAAACTTTGCCAAATAAAAGTTATGTGAGTGTTTACGTGGTCTGACTATAAAATGAATGGTCCGTTTTTCGTTACGACATGCTGAACCTAATATTGTACATGTAGGACCATCAACCAGCGGTTATTATTGTATGCAGTAGTAAACGATCAGCTATCAAAATTGATGGACATTTGTTTCAAATGCTATCAGCAGGCAACCAGAGACAGTTGTCGATTGCTGTCATTTGTGAACGAAAAGACCTTATGAATGTTCATAAAGGAGTGGATATAATCATTACCAGTGTACATTTCTTTTCGAATTTGTTAAAATCTTCGGTACGTCTTGGATTTGAAAAGTATGTAACTATATGACTGTTTATATTATGCAAAACTTAACACATTACCTAATCCTGAATTGTTTGTAGAATGCGATTCTTCGTTTTTGAAGATATTGACATTTTATTGGGTGCCTTTCGTAAAGAGTTCGACAATATTCAAGATGTGCTGACCAATGTCGTTGTGAGATGCAGCCGTTTTCCTATCCAGCGTATTTTTTGTGGTAAAGATTGGTGCTCAGATGTGGAGGATTTATACATGGCTCTGGAGCCCCTCAGTGGAAAC
The DNA here is from genome assembly GCA_034695825.1 of Folsomia inoculata. Classification (NCBI taxonomy): domain Eukaryota; kingdom Metazoa; phylum Arthropoda; class Collembola; order Entomobryomorpha; family Isotomidae; genus Folsomia; species Folsomia inoculata. The sequence continues at coordinate 7,923 of JAQIWQ010000183.1, read as the reverse complement.
AATGAAAATTCCGCGCCTACAGTTTTCATAAATTCCCCAAATCAAGCTATAAAATATGCCGAAATGCAGTGGTTCTTTCATCACTGTTCGGAAAATAAGAAAATCGATCTTCTACTGAGTACGGAAATAACTTTATAATAATTGATTCAAATTCAATGCATACATATATTCTGATTGAGTTCAATTTTGTGGATCTAGCTCTTTTGAAAAGTTTAGATTTGTACAAACACAAATCTGTTTTTGTGGTGTGTAGTACTGCTGAAATTGCTATGAGTGTTCAGGAGGGGCTGCGAAGTAACGATGTGTGCTCTCGTCTCGCCGAAACGGCGACCATGACACAATATACTTTCAATCGTAAGTTGTGTAATTCATAATATGCATAATTAATTACATATAAATTACTTCCCTCTTCCTTTGATTAATGTGAAGTTGCATTTTGATACTTTTAGAACTGAAAAGCGAATGGGAAGATTCACCAAGTGACAAGAGGATTATTGTACTCAACGATGAAATGCTTCGGGGACTTAAGATATACGATGTTACCTGCTTGATTAATTACGACATGCCATTAAAACAGGCAGCTTACATAAAATCCAGTACCGGTGCGGACAGATTTTCCTGTATGTGGACACACTTCCGGAACGTCGCAATGGAAAAAGTCGACCCTAGTAGCAAACATCTCCGATTGGTATTCCATGACATATTTGACCAATTTTAATAATGTACAATTGAAGTGATTCTTAAAAATCTATATTTAGGAACTAGTGGCACATTTTCTACTAACCGGGAAAGAAGCAGCTTTGTACAAATTGAAAACATTTGCTGAAACCATAGGTTGTTCTATACCAGAATCACTCCGTGTAATTGCAAATGAGGTAACTTGTCTGCGCATTCAGATGAACTTATTTTTACATGACATGGCTTAATTGCTTTATTTTAGATGGAGAATGAAATGATCAAGAAGCTTCCAATCTGTAATGGGATCAAAGAGTTCGGCCGTTGTGTGGAAACAGCTCAAGTGAAATGCAAAGCTCGTCACGCGTTCTTGCGGAGTGAATTAGAAAAATCAGTTGTCCCAAAAAGTGGAGAGGTATGTATGACCATGATATCTGATGTGTTGTTTCACTTAACGTTTAATATCTTGTGAGATGTCTTCCTTTTAAGATTGAAGTACGGATCGCGGAATGTGTTAACCCTACTACGTACACTGCACAAGTTTTGCGGTGCTATGAGCATACTGAAGGGAAAAAAAGGCTACTTTATTCTTGGATACAAAACTTCAAGTCGATCTCTCAGGATTTAGTGCAATACTTTGAAGTCAAAGCAAATAGGTTTGAAATTAGGAAAGAAAGTTGTTGGTAAAATATTTCAATATTTGTTTCATATTTACAGGAATCCTCCCAGTTCCTTCAACGTTGGATCATTATGCGCTGTTGAAAATTCGGACGGAATATTCAGATCAAGGATCGTACAAATTTATACCAGGACGGAAAGAAACTATCCCAAGCAACTAAAAGTTTTTTGCATTGACTCTGGGCACTTTTTACAACCAGCCGCAGAAAATCTATTTTCCTTACCCCTGAACTTACAAGAGCTTCCTCAACTAGCAGTCGAGCTCATTTTGGCGAACTTGCAGCCTCTTGACGGTGACAATGGGTATGGGTCTATTGCAAAGGGCAAAGGGCAGGAGTTGACCGTTGACAAAATTCTGAATGGACGGGTAATATACATAAACAAGTGTTAATAATGACACTGGTGAATTCCTACTGTGATTTGTTGTAGGTCCAATTTGCCATTGGTGAGACAGTGTGGGTTAATTCTTTGGTTGACCTCGGACGTGATGCACTCGATTCCAGTGTAAAAACCCGCTGTAGCATCCGACAGGCGTTGATAAAAAACAACTGCGCTGAAAACAACGAAAATCATATGAAAAGTGTTCTTGATTTATGCAGAAAGACTGGATATCATTGCCCTGAATTGGATGATGCACAATCAAATCCACTGACAGGTATATTGTGTTAATCAACTGTGATCCAGTTCTCGTAACTTATTAAAATAATATTTTCGTTATTTTATAGATATACCACTTATGTTAAAATTCTATGATCTTGGAGATCCCTATGATTGGGCATTTGTTGCAACAAGCACAATTGAAAATCCGGATACTGTAGAAATTTGGACATCATTTACTAAAAATCCTCATTGTATTTTTGGGACCAATGGAAAATTCGACGCTGAGTTGGGCGCGGTCAATGCGAAATTAAATGAAACTATTGCTGAAATGATTGGTGACCGTTGTGCAGATTACGCCACACAGTTTTTCTCATATTATCAGAAAGGCATGGTGGTTGCTGTTAAAGACAGAATTGACAAAAGGTAAGCCACTGCGTGACACGAAATATTCACTCTTCTCCGTGTTTATATTCATGTTTATTGTTTTCCAATATAGTTGGCATCGAGGAATGATCACGGATGTCGTCGAAATCAATGAAAGTTGTGTGTTTAACGTGTTTTTTGTCGATATTGGCGATGAACAAAAGTCGTCATTGCCCAGCGAGCTTTTCCCCATATTAAGAACTCTAGTTTCGAAACTTCCATTCCAAGCTATTGCTTTTGAATTGTCCCACATTACACCTGTAATTAACCCTGGCGTTTGGAAAAATGAAGCTATTGATCAACTAATGTGCATAACTCTGGACGAAAACCTCGATGGTGTAATGTTTGATGTTGTGGTGAGAATTGATGACGCACAATTATTATTATTATTGGTCATTTTGCAATGGGGGTCCGTTTTTGATTGTCAACGCATCTTTTTCAGGCACTACAAACACGAAATCATGAATCTATTCCTTGCCGATATTACAGTGCATTTATGATAACGCCGTCAGGAGATGACGTTGGAGAAATTTTGGTGGCAAAAGGGTGTGCCAATTTTGTGAAAGATGACAAAGAGTTGAAATTAGTGAAGAAAAATATTCTATCGTCTTTAAACATGCTCTACGATCGACATCGCAAGGAATTTGGATCTGATGACGAGGCCGACTTAGGGGTAGAAAAGTACGATGATGAATCAGATCCAGAAAATGCTTTAGATATCGTTGGATATGACAAAAATACGGTGATGAATGCGTTAGGAATGGAACTCTCAAGCTCAACTCTCCCAAGCCTGCCGTCTGAACTGAACGACACAGTTATGCAGTTACAGGCAGCTTCAACTAGGGCGGCTGTGGCAATTGCTTCTACTTCAGCAACAGGTACGCTTGGATTAATTGTATTTTCATCGAAAGTAGAGATATAGTTTTGCATACTTTTTGTTTGATTAGCTGAAAGCTGCGAAACACCAGATTTACGTGACAATCAGCTTGGAAATGACGATCCTGTGTCCATCGCATTTAGTACACTAAAACATCCCAATGTGTACTGGAGGCAAACACGAACAGAGTTCATCTTAAAAATTGATCATCCAGACATCCTGGACTACAGCATTGTCATAAACAAGAAACAAGTAATATTCCGCACCAGGAATCCTCCCGATTACGGATTCGACATTGAAACCTTTGGAACGATTGAAAAGACCTCGCAAGTATTCTGCACTGGTCAGTACTTGAAAATCACATTGAAAAAACGAACCCAATGGCCATGGCCAAGACCTTTAATCGAGCCGCACAAGTTTCGTTGGTTGAAAGAAGATGTCGATAATGTAGAAGTTTCAGATGACGAACTTCTTAGCGACAATGAGAATTATCGTATTGCACTGCCGGATGAATATGATACCGATTCAGAATCTGATATCGACGTTGACGTTGAAGACATTATTGATGAAGATTAATAATGCTATGTTATTGCGATTGATACTTAGAGTATTATGTAATACCCTAGTTATTTATGTGTTCTTGGTACTTGGTACTAATTTACCAAAGCCAAATCCATCCTAGACCTAACGTTTTTTTACAATATTGTTTGTTTCTCTATCTATAGTATGACTACGTATGAATGTATTTACTTGTTTTTGAACTGCTACTGAATATTAAATACAATGATAAAAAACTTCTCCAATTCAACGTCACAATTAGGGTAGCAATAATAATTATTATTAATGAAAACCTAGAACAAATTCAACTTGAACAACAAATGACTACTTTGTAGATATATTATCGTCAGTCAGAGGGGTAGAAAAATCAAATCATTTAATTTCCAAAAGCTCAGTTTGTTTTGAATCGAGTAGTTTTTCGGCTTCCAAAACGTAAGATTCAGCTAATTTCATTACCTATGAGATGAAAATGCGTCAATTCAAATTTCAACAAAATTAAGTGTCGATTCTTCTACCTGCTGCTGAACACGAAAAGACAAATCTTCAGAGACATCCTTTTGAGACTTGACCTGCTTAATGAATTTGTTCTGCACTGCTTGAAAATTAGTCTTGTATTTGTTGAAAATAGTTTTGGCATTCTTGGCGAGATTTTCTCTGTGTTCCCGTGTAACCCTGTAACAATAACGAACCATATTAATCATTTTGTGACGAACCAAACGACGTAAAAAATTGTCTTCAAAATGATGGTTTAAATCTTCCTTAAATAGATGCAAACATTACTACGCGGATGGATCACATACTTGGGAAGAGCGACATAAATTGTTGTTCCTTCCTGTTGAGGATTTAAATTCATTCCTGAATCTCTGATTGCTTTTAAGACGGGTTGAATAGCGTCTGGAAGCGAGGCAAAAAAACAATTATTTATTCCATAATAATGAACATGAGTTTGAAAATACATCACCAGGAAGCGATGCCATGCTGAGTACAGCCAACTGAGGATTTTTTCGACCGACTTGAGCCAATTCTTGCAGTGGATAAGATTCCCCTTCAAACTCTACAGTCAGTGTCTCCAGAGCCCCTGAACAGTAAACGACAAGCAAATTATCGGGTCACTTAAGGCAAAGTACACAGAGTTGGCAAAGTATTACAAAAAGTTATATAAATTATTAGTTACCTGCAGCCCCACGAATACTAAGCTGCTTACTAAACTCCTCTTTCATTTGTTCCAACAACTTTTCCAATTGTTTCTTTAACGAGTCAACATCAACAACTTCACTCATTTCTCCTTCGTTGACTGTCACAATGGTTTTTTTAGTTTTGGGTTTATCCTTCCCTTTGGCATAGTTTCGACGAATGAAATCCTGAAGTGGGTACAGAGGCTTGATTATTCTAGCACTACCGAGACTGGAGTTTCGAAGCAATGGTGTTGTAGGAATATCCATAGCAGATCCACAACTCAAAAGCCTGAATCTTCGATAAACTGATTGTGCATGGGTTTCATGTGGGGAGCAGGTGGACATGTGATGATTTTGGCGATGGGCAGCCACGGCCACGGCTGTTATGACGGGCATATTGTAAAACAGTTTAACACTTGAACTACTAGTTCTCAACACTTTGTTATAAACTTCACGTTGTATAATCACTGAAAGTTTAGTCTTATGCATTGGCTTCAGATTGAAAGATGATCTCAGAATTGATAGGACCTTAACAGTCATGTCTTCCTTTGCAAAGTCTTGATGTTCACGAATGAGATACCTCTAAATTCTCACTGATTTTTAAATTCCAAGTGGGCGACTTCAATATTCCTTGCAGGCAATTATTTCATTATCATCGACTCTGAAAATTCAACAACATATAAATTTGGATATTGGAGTTGTTTTGTTTGAACAGAAAGTTTTTTGATATTCAAACAATATTAAATTTGTGTAGAGTTACTGATATCTAATTCAGTCAATGAGTCTCGTTAACTAGTTCAGTCTGAACTATTCAGATATAAACTAATAAACTCATGCAGTCCCTGCTCAAAAGCCACAATCTAATTACGGCGTCCCTACAAAATAATTTAATCTACAAAATAACTTAATGATTGCGTGAATTACGTTGTAGACTTCTTCATTAATTACTCAAGATACTGAACATCCTCGTTTCTTCTGAGGACCAAGAGTATTTCTGGTGCTATTCGTATTAGCATGCAGATCAGTAGTTGCAGGGACGCGTTTAACAAATGCAGACAAAGTCTTATTATTCTGTTTCATCGGTGAGGTATTAGAAATTGTCGAAAGATTTGAAGTGGGTGATATGTTTAATGGACGTATTGTCACTGTATTGGAAGCATTTTTGTGGATTATTGTCCCTCGAAGGAGAAAGTTTATTGGAATTGGATTTTGTAACCCATCAATATCCTTCGTATTGCTATTCGACAATCCTTCACCATTATCGTTATGAAATGAGGTTTCCTAATCAGTGAGAAACAACAACACATAATGGTTACTAGTTCATCATGAACTGAAAGGTTGGAATTTCACATAAATGAAAATCATACCAAATGCAAGCTGTAGGATAAATCAGTATAACGTTGTTCAACAAAGTGTCTTTCAGGTTCAGGCACCCAGGCCAAAATATCTTTGTCCAGTTTACGATGACTTAAATGAAGAAATCGAAGCAGGCCCCCTTCACTATCCGTTTCCGAGTCGGTACTGACAATAGGGTCGTCGGGGCTGACTTTTGATTCCCTCATAGTAAACTTCATTTGCAACACCCTAAGCTAAAATGGAATTAATTTTCATTCCATTGTGCTAATCCTGATGGAATGCCATCCTAAAGGCCAAAACATCAGATCAGGCTGACAATGCAGCGACTGGTGCAAGTATCAATGTCATGTGCCAGACATGTGTTATAGTTTGTGGTGTGGGCAGTTACTTGGTGACCGTTCGGGAATTAGTTTCGGGCTGGATTCAAGAAGTTTCATGATAATGATCCCATGCTGCTTGTTCACTAAAGAAATATACGCAAAAGTCCGCTTCTGAAATGACAGATGAGAAAAATTTGAAGCTTCTTTTCTACTGAATACCGTTTCAGTGAAAACTTTTCAGAATTTTTTGTGCATATGACATTTATGCATTTATTTTATAGCATTGTCCTTTCAGAAAATTTCCAGACTTTTGTGTATATTTTTTTGAATGAACAGTAGTAATGATACATTGACATTTAATACCAAAACAGGATATATGAATTTTCTTAATTGCCAGCTACCCTAAAGTGCGTTTAAAGACCACCATATCATTGATTTAGTATTTTTGTTAGTAATTGTATTTGCCAATGTACAATCGTAGAATCGTAGATATGGGGTGGTTGAAGGTTGGATAGGCATGCAGTTTCTTTTACTTATAGTTACACGGTTATCTTAAATCCGTAGCAGCCGATTAGAGACAAACCAAAAAGGGATGAACCGAAAACATACTCTCAATAAGAGACGTTCAAAAAGATACACCCGAAAAGAGATTATCAATAAGAGACGTTCAAAAGGGGACGACCAACAAGAGACGTGGCAAAATGAGACGGTTCAAAAAGATCCAAAGTACCAAAATTTCCAGAAGATACTACAGGAAACTTTACATTAAATTTAAAACAACTTGCTGCCCTAGCCTTAGTCCCAGTTGGTGATGTCGTCTCGTCAATTGATGTTGTTTACGAAACTCCTTTCTTTGTTGACAATGAAGAAATTCTGAAGCCTCTCATCGATTACTTTGAAGACACCTGGATAAGTCACCCCAGCGGGCCTGGCGTCGCGCTCCGTTGTTTCCACACAAATTATGGAATTCATTCACGACTACAACTGATGATGGCAGCCGAACAAATAATTCTATGGAAGGATGGCATAGACGGTTCAGCGTTTTAGTTGGGGCTCATCATCCGACTATTTGGAAGCATTTATACAAGTTATGTATCCGTGCGGTCAGATTTCTTATCAGATTCGCTGGCGCACACGAGTTATATCATATCTAATTCGACTATTTACTCTGTTATACTAAGTTAAAAGGCATTAATCTGAATTCAAGCTCGACTTCATGGCCAAAAAAACGGGCTTAGCCAACGCCAGAGGTTTTTAAAAC
>JAQIWQ010000182.1:0-22562 GCA_034695825.1 Folsomia inoculata | reverse complement strand
ATGGTGGGTATGGGACAAAAGGATTCATATGTTGGGGATGAAGCTCAATCCAAGAGAGGAATTCTTACCTTGAAATACCCCATCGAGCACGGGATTGTGACCAATTGGGATGATATGGAAAAGATCTGGCATCACACTTTCTACAATGAGTTACGAGTTGCACCTGAAGAACATCCCGTTCTGCTCACGGAAGCTCCTCTAAATCCCAAGGCGAACAGGGAAAAGATGACTCAAATCATGTTTGAGACATTCAACACCCCAGCGATGTATGTGGCTATTCAAGCCGTGCTCAGCTTGTACGCTTCTGGTCGTACTACCGGTATAGTTCTGGATTCAGGTGATGGTGTTTCTCACACGGTTCCAATCTATGAAGGTTTGTGAAATTGGTTTTCATAATCGATGTCGTAAGTTAAGTAGTATGGACACGTCAGAACGAATTTTTATTCTATTCTAGGTTATGCTCTACCTCATGCTATCCTCCGTCTCGACTTGGCTGGGCGTGATCTGACCGACTACCTGATGAAAATTTTGACTGAACGTGGTTACTCCTTTACCACCACAGCCGAAAGAGAAATTGTACGTGATATCAAGGAGAAATTGTGCTATGTTGCTTTGGACTTTGAACAAGAAATGGCCACTGCTGCTTCCTCGTCCAGCCTGGAAAAGTCCTATGAGCTGCCCGACGGTCAAGTAATCACCATTGGAAATGAACGTTTCCGTTGCCCTGAAGCTTTGTTCCAACCTTCTTTCTTGGGAATGGAGTCCTGCGGTATTCATGAGACGACGTATAATTCCATTATGAAGTGTGATGTAGACATCAGGAAGGTATGTAAATTTTTTATGTCGAATTTAAATCATCTTTGAGCATCATAAAATTGAACATCATTTCTTTTTTAGGACTTGTACGCCAACACTGTGTTGTCTGGTGGTACCACAATGTACCCAGGTATTGCTGACCGTATGCAGAAGGAAATCACGGCATTGGCTCCATCAACCATGAAAATTAAAATCATTGCACCTCCTGAAAGGAAATACTCCGTCTGGATTGGAGGATCTATCCTAGCATCACTTTCAACCTTTCAGCAGATGTGGATTTCTAAACAAGAGTACGACGAGTCAGGTCCTTCTATCGTTCACCGAAAATGCTTCTAAACTATTTCGTACTTTGCTTGGTAAAGGAATGAGGAGTGAAATTATTGATTACCAAACTTTATGTAAATGCAAGCTAAAATTGTCAAGTTTATTTTAAAATATTCCATTGAAACTGAGCTATTCCGTTATGTTACATTCATACATAAATTCCCCAACTTTAATTAATAATTCACTCGTTACTTTAACTTTACGTACAATTTTTAAAAAACCTCACATACTAATTAGCGTAAGGATAAGTACTATTTATAGTAAGCACTACAAACTTGTCTGAGACTTTATATTATGATATGGCTTACATAGTGGTTAGAGTTTAAGACAGCTGCCAATCTAAAAAAAATTGCTAGATCTGCATAGTGAATCTCAGCAACTAACTGCAAACTACGTCTGTCAGATTCCGAGAAACCAACACATTCCGAACTTGATCCTTGATATAGAATTGAAAATAATGTATTAGGTTATCGTTCACTACTATTCCAATGATTGCGTTAGTCGTAGTTCCAAATTTTAAATAAACTTCTGCGAGTGTTTTACACTGAATAAAATGTTTTGCAATGATTCAATCATTTTATTGTCACATCATACATATTTTCTACATTTGTGAATTGTACGACAAACTTATACTTTCCTCGTATTGTTTCACAACCAACAATGTATCAATTAAACCACAATATACATAGAACAACCTCTTAAATAACACCAAATGTGTAAAATCTCCAAAATTTGGAAACATCACATAATATTCTAACCAATTAAATTAAAACTTATAAGTTAACATGACTAGGGAGATAACCTTCGATAGATTCAGTTATTTGTACTTGATAATTCCACTACAACCAATACATTATATTTATACAGACACAACGAGTATCGCAGTACTTGAAAAAACTTGTAGTTTAATTTAACAGGCAGGGAAGGCAATTTCCTCGACAGACGGACATCATTTTAAGAGATACTTAAGCACAACAATTAAATTAAAAATGCAATGGATAGTGAGAATTCACACATTATAAAATGTCATGGACTTGTTGATATCTCAAACTTGACAAATGAAATGATGAATATCATAAAGGGTTTGGATTGGAATTGGAATCTGCATGCAAGGAGAGTTTTTAGATTTAGTTAGAAGGAAAGGTTATGAAAATGCAGACTGGACAGACAAAGAAGATAGTGAACTTTTTCTACCATGCCTGGCTGGGGAGATTCTAAAATCATCAAATTTTGTATTAAATTCAGAGTCTGGAATTGCAAATTTTTTATCCATTTCTTTGTATGATGTTTCTTCGCCAGTGGGACTTGGAAGGTTGACCATAATTGTTGAATCAAAGGATTCGTCACTATTCCCCCAATCAGAAGGAGGGTACATCATCACACTTGCAAACGATGATCTCAGTGAAGGGGTAATATCTTCCAGAGATGCTAAATAGAACAATATAGAAAGAAATGAAGTGACAATGATCTTTAGAAGTTTATTATCGTATTTGTATTTTTCTCAGATTTTGAAAAAGTAGTTCTCATACCTAAAGGTGCTCTATCGTTATTTTGCATATTGGACAATGCAGATGGAAATTTCCCAGCCCCATATCCATGGCCTGCAAAATGTCTTGGTTTATAATGACTTGCAGGGTATGGGTCCAGGTCGCGACGAAGAGAAGAGAATTTGTGTCTTGGAGGGCGCTGAGGTGGGGGTGGTGATGGAGAATGACGCCGAGGTGGGCTTTTTGTTGGGGAACGAACATGGCGAAGAATCACATTCTGCTGTTGCTGCTGGGATTCGATTTTTTCATTCATACATTTTTGTGGAGACAAACTTCTTCGCAATTGGTTTAATCTGGCCAACCTGTGTGGGAATAGAAACTCAATTAGTTTGGTATTGCTTTTATAATATGTATACATCCATAAAGTCCAGAAAAGTCAATTCAAACAGCAAATGGGGCAATAGAAATAATTGTTCTGGACATTCTAGACATGCAAATGTAATAATTTAGATGTTAATTACCATAAAACTAGCTGCACACATTGGTTACTGGTTACATTAAAACTACAACACCACACACAGATACGAGATTTACAGGAATAAATACTATAGCACAGTAAAATGCAAAGTAGAACAATATCTTGTGAACGACAATGAGGATGAGTATGAGTGAGACTTGTAAATTCACGCCTTGGCGAAAGGGTGAAGAACGATTCTTGGATCTTTGTTGGACGAAGAAGTTGTTGACGGATGAGTAATCCCATTTAACTCACTGTGAAGTAGCAATGCTTCACATGATGACGTCGGAATGTCGTCAATTCTGTTAGTCACACAAAAGCAAACACAAATTCATTGTTATTTCGAACTAGGATATATTTAATCCTGCAATGGGGTTAGTCGAAAGAAAAAATGCATACCCTTCTTTCATCTCATTAGCCATGAGATTTGCTTTCTCTTCAGAAGTGACTTCACCGTTGGTTTGACGAAAGCCGATATCAGGGACTGGGTTATACTGAGTGAGCATTGGATTAATGGTGTGTCCGTCGTTTGCAAGTAAATTGGCTCCACGCGAGTTCTGGTTACAAAATATCAAATGATTAACTAAAACTCCCAACACTTTGAACAAGTACATACTTGCCGTCCTGGATGATATCGAGGTTTCGTAACAACTTGTCGTAGTGAACTTCTTGTCCGGGAAAGTGGATTGCAGAGAAGTCGATTTGTGTTAATTATTCTGCAGTAAATGACTAGAAGAAGAATACCCAAGATAGCGAGACCAAAACCGACAAGGGTAATAATCCAGTGAGATGGAGGCGATTCATCTGAAAATTACAAATACGTATAAATTTATCATGTCTAATCTAACGAAATTTTATTTGTATTCTGTACCATGGTCTATTTTCACATTTTGAGATGTCGGATCATAATAAAGGTTAGTAATAATACATCAATATAAATACAAATGCTTTAAGCGTTATTTAAGTATCTACGTACAGTCTCTGTAGTTCTCATTGTGTTGGTTGTAGACTCCGATGACGACGACAATAAGTCCTAACCCCAATACGACAGAACCACCCATCAAAAGTATCCAGTGGAACCATCGTGACCTGTTATGTTAACATACATCGATTTAGATTGAAGAGAAAAAAGGAACCGAGCCATTAGCACTTTGGCACTGAGGTCACCTTTCCAGGTTGACCTTTGGCCAATGGCTCCGATGAAATTTAAAAACATTTTAAAAACAAAAAAAATTAAATGGACATGACCTGTTCACAGGTGGGGAAACAATTTCCGACAAGTTCCAAGGTCTCCTCTGACTCCCTTCTCCTTCACCCATTAATACACTCCCATTTGGATTCTCATAACTTATCGTCGTCGAATTATAAACTCCTGCAGTGTCGTCCATTGTGATTCGTTGTCTCGTTTGCAAACTGACTCAAAGGTTTTTTTTTACTCTGGTTTGTACAATCCTGTCCGTGTGTCCACAGAGTACTTCTGAACACCTAGAATTTAATGGAAAACCTAATATGAATTTGCAGTACTTGAAATTTTTACGAGTTCTTTTACTTATCAGCATATCAGTTGAAAATTTAAGGACGTACTTTCACTGCTGCCTTTCACTACCTGAAAAACCACAATGATTCTTCATTTCGTACACACTTTATGAAACTGCGTGCGTATAAACAATGTCAATGCCCATCGGACTTTCAACACAACCACAATAATACAACTCTCACCAAACGGTTCACTAAACTATAATCAGTCACTATAAAAATAACTTTTTTTAGCGTAGCTTTCTTCTCTACTTTCTTTATCATTCATTGGTGCACCACTTCTGCTAACCAGTAATAAACTTTCTACAAAACAGGCAGTTATCACTTGCAGATGTGCACCAATGTCAAATATTCCATTAAACAAATAAACATTCCTTCATAATATCAATCTCCACATGGACCTCAGTATTAACGCCTCTTGTAAAACGGAACTGATTTAATATTCCCCAAGGATGAACACTTTGCTTGCAGACGTAGACAGACAGTTATTGATAAGATGATAGAGCCATTCCAATGAAAGGGTACAGACAGACACAAAATAACTTTAAATCGCAATTATTAAAACTTTTCTGTCTTATACTACAAATTGCATAATCACCAATGTACCGCATTACTTACTTGAACGAATTAGCATTTGCGTATATATAAAACACACTCGCCGACGCAATACAACTGAATCGAATATACGTAAGTGAGTGAGTGCCATCACATCACCAAATCAAACCAAATGTTTTTTGCAGAAGTTGCAGAAACTAGATGAATCTATTATTTTTAGGACAGTATAGTTAGTAGACTAGCCTTGAATCCGATTGAATTGGAGTTGTTCCATTAGATGATGAGATAGAGCTCTGCTTGTACATAATGTTGTAATACATATAATCTAAATAACTATGTACTACATGTTACTACAACTCAAGTCTTTATACGCCAACCATAACCATGCATTATCAACATCTATTTAACCATTCTTATAATATCTCACTCATCGCCCTATGCGTCAGATTCAAGACAGGACAACAATGATGACATGGACTTGTAACAATGCAATAAAGAAACCATGAATGAAACTACCTCACTAATATTGGTAGGGAATGTCTACGCTAACAGTAAGTAGTGGGTGGGTTGGATGGATGAGTGGTTCTAAAGATCAACGGCGGTATGACGACTTCTTTTTGTCGGCAATTGTGGGTGGGTGGGTCCAAAATAAACTACATATATTATGTACCATTGGACGTTTCCTTACAAGAAAGATGGGAATTTTTGCTGAACTTTAACCATCATAATCTCCTACAATCACGCATCCATGAATGAATTCAATTATTACCAATTTCTTTAGAGTACACCTAACGTATTTATCCTACCATTACATTATGCACATCTTGTCTACAATGACAACTCTGTACAATCTAAACATTCAATATCAAACTGATGAGCTGAAATTATACTTATTTTGTTAATTACTTGACACCGTCAAGGCCAAAATACTAATTCAAAATAAGACATGCCATGTAAATCTGTAAGATTATACTTGTAACGAAACAAACAACCAAAACCAAGCCGCGTTATCAAATAATGCCCAATTTATTTTGATATCTTAATTTCTCATTAAACTGAAATCCGCTACATCCACTCAAATTTTACTGTAATAAATAATATAATACCTACCTTTAGCGCATTGCTTCGTACTTGACATCAATCACCAAATCCAACATCACTTTGACTGACAATGATGATAATGTATGATAAATAGACAATATTAATAATATTATGACCACTTCTCTCAGCTCAGCCCTCCTCTTTCTTGTTTAACCTTGCAATTGTTAAATATCAAAGATGAGATCCAAAAAACTTAAATTTACAATCCAACTAGTCAGAAAATTAAAATAAACCAATAATTCACTTAAAAACACCTTTAACACTATAATCTAAGTAAATTAACCTGGGCCACTCCAGCCTCTCTCTTCTCGTATTTGTATTTACACAAAGTACGAGCAAAATTAATTGATCCGTGTGCATAGGTAGGTAGTCGTCTTATATTTTAGAGGAAAACCCTTCCGGGAACTTCAACAGGCTGCAATCAATCATCAATAAATCTTTTTAATACAAGTAAAACAAAAAGTAGGTGCTTTGTTCAATTTGTAAAAAAGATTACTTATTACACCGCACAGAATTAGTCTGTTTTTACTGCAAAATTGTAGTTGTCAACTTTTGGTGAAGGGTTTTAAATTAATTCCTTTACAATCGCTGTTTTACAAGACAGTTTTGACATTTAAAAATGATTGAGCCTCTTCTTCTACCATCTTATAGTATCCACATCCACACCCACCGTCTATTTAATAACGGTCGTTCTATGCACAGCAAAAGTATGCGAATATAATAATAATGATTTACTACGCCTTGAAATTATTCAATTATTAAAAGAAAACAGAGATAATTGATTGAACATGAAACACACCATTTTCCACGAAAAGCAGGTAATATTATGTAATTTCTTAATTTAAACGCGGCCCTACAAGTGTTGGACATGTTTTTAATTAAATATTAATACACATTATTGCAGGTAAAGTCCTTATGTGCTCTACATGCTCTCAACAATCTTTTCCAAGATGGGAAAGCCTTCAAACAAGAAGACTTGGATGAAATATGCAGCAGTGAGTTAAATAAACTTGGTTAACGTTTTTGGTGGTTGGAGGAATTGACGCTTTCTTATTGTTTTTATGCTAGGTCTAGCTCCAAATTCCTGGGTTAATCCTCACAAATCAGTCCTTGGTTTGGGTAATTATGACATCAACGTTATCATGAGTGCACTACAGCTGAAAAATCATGAAGCTGTTTGGTTTGATAAAAGAAAGTACGATGAATAAGAAGCTATAATGTTCTTATAATAAATGTACTCCTTTACTAAAAGCATTTTGTAATTTTAGAGATCCATCCGACCTCAATTTTCACGCAGTGTTTGGATTTATACGTATGTCATCAATTATCTATTATCAAACTACAGACAAACAGTTTAGAATGATTTTCATAATTATCTTTCTGTGTATTTACAGTAAATATTCCTTCAGATTGTAAACTAGGCTGGCTGGCCCTGCCCTTAAAACGCAAACACTGGGTTGCAATTCGTAACATCCCATCCCCCACGGAGATTGAAGCAGGTCGTAGTCAGTACTATAACCTGGACTCGAAATTCGACTCCCCCGAAGCCATCGGGACGGAAATCAAACTTATTGAATATTTCCGTGAAGAACTAAAGTCCCCAGAGAAAGAACTGTTTATAGTAATATCTGCAGAGGTGGGACACAACGAGAGTTGGAAACGAAATACTAGCATTCCCAACGAGGGATCTACCTCCACAACATTGGAAGCATCATTGGGAAACATGAACCTCCATTTAGTTGATGCAATTGACAAAGAGGAACGAAAAGGGTCGACAGATTCTGGAGTGGTTGAACTACTTTCGGACCTTAAAGATATTAATGTTGTCGACTTGGACAAGGAAGACCTAATGCGTAGACAAAGTAGTGGGGTCTGGAGTGATTTTATGTGACAGGAAAGCTACGAGTGCATCAATTGTAGTTATAAAGGAACCAAATAGAGCAACTTGCAGAGATTTTTACGACACATACAGAAACAGGAAACAAACCTTATGACCACGACAGAAAGTGCAATAAATTCCCTATGCAGTTCATTTAATACCTTCTCGGCGTAATGGATTTTGGCCAATTACAATTTATATGAAAGACTGAGATTTTGTGTGGTTGAGAGAGTGTCGACAAGCATTCGCTATGAAGAATGTTAGACAATTTTACCAAATCAGGATGAATTGGCACTTATCAGAACTCCCGACTAAATGAGGCATTTCGTTTCGAAAGTTGGAAATTCGCAATGAAACCGAAACGGTCAATTATGATTCGAAAATGTTCAAAACCAAAGTCAATCCACATGTCAATCCATAAGCCTCAATGTCATTTAATCCACGCATGAATTCTGGTTATGGTTAGCAAACAATCATAAACAATGATCCCTCTGATTATCAACATCATTCACGTTTTATTTTTCGACTATGCAAATTGAGGATTGAATATTTCGATGAAACGTTGATTATACAGTTAAGTTTGACCCATGCCACACTATTGTAGTTATTGCTATGTGGTATGTAATTTATAAATTGGAAAGTTTGTATTAAGTTTAAGTACTAACGAATGAAGAAAAAGAAGATACTATAACAGTGACCTGAAAAACAGCTTTAATCACATGATTACAATGGTAATTACATATATATGTAGTAGGTACTCGTAATTTCGAAGGTGTGTTTTTTGAATATTATTATTTCATACGTTTGTTCGCAAGTTTATTCTAATTCTGTATGAAAGATGATACTTAACTCCTATTGCACCGGCTGCGAGGATAAAAATATTCATTTGCCATATAATTTAAAATTAAAACGGATGTCAAATGTATCTGCCGGATAGTTCTTATCTATTGGTATGCCGTATCGGTCATAATTTCGATATTTTCAATGTCTTAGACATAATATGACTTCAGGTCCATGCTCCAAACAGCAATAATGTACATAGCTGAGGATAACGTCTGGATTTCTTTATTGTATTCTACTACGCGTATTGAAATTCTGTTCAGGAATGTTGACTATCGATTCAATAAACAAGTTGTGTTCAAAGAACATTCATTCAAAGAATAGTTATTTTAGCATGTGGCTACCCCCATCGTACTTTAAATCCACTCAATAACCTCCGTCTCGTCCAAATACATCAGAATTATGCACTTGTAGTTAAAAAAATCCGAAAAATATAGGCAACAATTTACTTAAACAAGAAAATAAAGGTGACATTGTTCTCACGAATTTGTTGTCCCCAGTCAGACCATGCAAGACACCCTGCTTGTCAAGTCAATCACAATCATTTTTATTGAAGCATATAGAGAATAAAGCACACAATTTTCAGGTTCATTTTTAATTGGGCTGACATTTTTGTTTGTTAGAAACTAAATAGAACAGAACAGTGTTCCGATTCAATTATGGGACAATTTCATATAAATCACGCAATGTATAATATTATGTTATACATGTGTCAAATAACAAAAAAGATAAAGTTCATGGCAAAAATATTTCAAACCTGTTATGTAAATAAAGCAGATTTGTACTTGTGACTTGATCACATCAAGAAAATACTAAGGTACTAATAACAATAAGTCTAAATAGAAAATACTAAGGTACTAACTCTGACACGATGTCGGTGTCATAATCAGGTGTCAGGGTGGTAGTCATATTATTCGGCTGTATTAATATCCCAGGAGGTCTGACACGATACTGGGCACTTTCTCCATGCTTTAGTAACTCTTGCACCAATTGTGGGAGCGGAACTTTGTGAGACACGACAACATAACGTTTGTTTCCTTTCCCATGGCTTTTCCTTAGAAGTTTTAATTTGTCTGCGACTCTGTAATGATGAAACGAATAATTAATTTTACAAGATGCATGATGATTACAATAAAAGATGATACTAGTATATATATAACTACGACGGAACTTACTGGTGAATTATACTACGTTCCTCAGAATTAAATTCGGGAGAAAATTTCAAATCAAACTGACCGCATATCTTGCGTTTGTCTTTAAGAAAGTCTTTGACGCAAATTGCAAAACATGCTCCATGTGAAGACATCCCAAGACCGAGACGACTTCTTCGGGTGGATGATGGAGCAGTACTGCGTAGTACATCCATGAATTGATTAATGGATCCCTAAAAATGCTTAAAATCTGTCAAAATACCTAATCGGAGTCTGAATTCCTTGTTCCTCTTTTCCGAGACCTTTGCCCTCCTGCCATCCCATCAGACGTAGTAGCTTCCTTCCTACATTGTCTTCGCTCAGAGCAACGGATTCCCTACAACCGTCAATCTTCCCAAGCTCTGTAGTGGACACGACAATTGCCTTTGCCTTCACCTTGAACGAAGAATTTACAAATTTATTCCCACCGGAAATACGTCAGTTCAGTAAAGTATCAGTTTTACAAACTGGTCAAAATTCGGCATGCCTCATTACCTCAATCGTGTAACAAAGATGTCGAAGTGCTTCCACAGAACGAAACGAAGCCTCCTGTTTCGCAGTTTTGTGACCATTTCCGCGACCTTCAATTAAGAAGGAGCTCCCAATTTTGATTCTGCAACTAATAAAATGCCCTCTGTCACGAATAATCAGGTCAGTTGACTGAGGTTGAACGTAAGCGTCGTTAATCTGTACATACGTGGTCGCTCCACAACTTTCCATAGCATATTCTACGCTAAAATGTTTATGTGACATGGCACAAGATCTGTTGATTGTTTGAAGGGGTCCTTCTCTATCCCGAAATATCTGGTCTACCAGTACCAGACCTCGTAAATCATCTCCGTATCGAGATAGTGCTGCCTCCAACTTTTCTACCCCTCCAATAGCATCCCCTCCAGTACGAATGCTGCGATAAGGTTCATTAGAAACGGTCAACGATGCCGTAGTAGATGAATCACAGATAAATACTTTAGGCGACGTGGAGCTGCTTGGCGGTGTTGACAACCGTTTTGTGCCTGTACTTATACAAGCATACATTAAAACTGCTTGTCTCGTATATATCATATATCATAGACTAAATATAGTAGAGTTATATTATATTTATAGACCAGTAGTTATATTTATATATGTTATATTTAGGCAATGCGTATATATATATATACACACAGATGCAATATTCTTGTCAATAAAAACATTTTATGAATAAGATATGGATGATTTACTAAAGATAGACTTGAAGAAAGATTAAATAAAACGTTGCAGGCGTACCTTCCAATTTCCTTTGCTCAACGTCGGCCGACGCCTTTCGCTGTAGACGACTTGCACGAGATTTACGATATTCTTCAATAATCCCCAGCGAACATTCGGCCACTAGCTCCATTGTTTCTTCGGAATATCTACGACACAAAGATTAAGGTCAAGGTCAACATCAAGGTCAAGTAAGGTCACATCAAAATAACGACAACCCCTTCCTCCAAGTATGTACTCACCTGCTTCCAAGAAACTCCTGATTGGCAAAAACTTGTGACAGTGAAAGTAATCTCAGTTTTTCGAATCGTCTTTTATTTTTTATTAAAAAGTTTCTTCGAAGTTCCCAACGTTCATCTGATTCATGATCGCCACGAACACTGTCAACATTCCAATCGTCTTCTTGTTCTGGCCCAACTACGTCTGACGTTGACATCTTTCTTGAAACACGTGTGCCTAAAAAAAATCCAAATCCATTAACATTTCCTACCCCTATTTGAAAATTAATCAAAGCTTTACCTTTGACTGGACCTGTCAGTTTAATTGTTGTTTATTTTTTTTATTAACAAAGGAATTGAATAAGTGTTTTTACGATAATGTTGGGGTCCACACTGGTCCAAACCAAACAACTGACTGACGTGATGGATTGTGTGATTTGCCTGAGCTGGAACCCTACTGGGGCAATCGTATAAAGCGTCCCTTGAAGGGACTCCCTTCCCCTCATGATTTAGTGAACATGATGATGATGATAAAAAGAAATGACATGACTTGACATGAACTGCGTTGATACATTCATTAACAGTTTGTTACACTAACTGCAGTACATGGAAGTACATAAATGACATTCCGCATGCAAATGAATTAAAACCACATAATAGATGGAAAGAGAGAATGGAGAGAGATAACATAATAAAACCACATAATTGGTTCTCAACTCAAGTACGTTTGATCTGTATAATACATGCAACAAGTCATAGCAGATGCACATTAATTTATTTGCACATTTATCTTACTCCAATTTATCAACAAATTCCCATATAAATTGCATGTCGAACTAGTTTGCTGGAGAATCGTTCTTGGTGTTTTTGAGTTTTTGGACATACTGTAACCATTTTTCATGCATAGCTAATTAGTTTTTTGCGGGGCTCAAAACCACCCCCCTGACGATTATGCATCTGGGAATCATTAATCAAACAAATTCAAAGGTGAAAGTGCTTGAATGAATGCACCCTCCCACACATTCCTTTCTTATTACGGGGCACAACCCGGCTGTGGGTTTTTTCTATCAATCAACCACAGAGCTGTATATAAAAACAATCAACAGACAAAGCTGTGAAGGTTTACACAACATCATTCCTATCAACAAGGGAAGTTGTTCCTTCTTTATATAGCTAAACTATGTTTTAATAATTCAATTTTGAAATTCAATTTTAAACACTGTGAGGAATAGGGAGATATAATGTTATCCGAATGTACCTACATTCATCAGGATCAGGAAAGTGTTGACGTAGATCATCATCAGAACCAAGTTCAGCAGTTGTCACTTGGTTCTAATTTGATGGGTAAGTAATTTTGCACTTATTTTACATTGTATTTATGGTGTCGTGTTTTAAAAGTCTATTAATTACTCTTTTAGTTTCTTCTGAGCATTTTGTTCCATCTCCGTTCTCAGACATTGCTGGAACAAGCAGTGTGCCTTTAGGAGTCGTGGAGGTGGAGGGTGGGGAAAGTTCAAGGTTGGGGATGACGGTGGATGTGGGTTCTTCTTCAAGTGACTATCAACATATCACAGATTGCTTCACAGATTGCTTCATGGGGATGGAGGAGGAGGTCGTGAATGCATGGTATTTAACCCCTACGGCAAATGTCAACCCTATATTTCGTGATAAAAATGTTCAGCCGGTGGATTTGGACCTAATGATTGCTGATGGTGCTTATCATTCGGAGGAATTTACAACCGGTTTGAACTCGAGTCTTGTTCTTAGCAAAAAGGAAGTGATTTATCGGCAAAAGAGATTCAAGAATGGATGGGAGGAGATGAAGAAGAAGGTAAGTAACTAAAGATGACAAAATATGGAGATATGTTTGTTATTTACTGAAGTACGACTACTATACTAGGTGACCATTATGAATAATCGGATCGGGACAAAAACTAGTGTTCATGCCGTCTTTGAAAATGTCATCCATTTCATGGATATGAATACTAGAGTGAGATCAACAACGCCGGAAAAGGATCTCACCATTGGTGGTCAAGAATGTCAAGATCAGGAGAAAAGTGGCACTGAAGATTCAAAAAGCAATTCAGAAACGTCCGTTGTAGAAGATCACCGTTATGCAGCTGTAATTTTGACACAGAAAGAGTCTTCGTGAGTATATATCATATTTAGATATTATATCATTGTCATTTAGCCATATTCTGTTTGTTTACTACAGTTCTTTAGTTCGAGACCATCAATACAACCAGGGGTACTCTAGGGCTGGGGCTGGAAATTCTAGTAACTGTCAACGTTTTGAAAGCTTTATAAAACTACGACATAAAAGAGAACTGCAACTGGTCAAATATTTAAACTCCTTGTTTTCTAAGGTATTGGAATCTTTCTAAATCCTCACAGACTTAAGATGACTACTTATTGATGCTCTAGAACATTTAATAATTCACATTGTTTTCTAATTTTAGAAAAAAAGTTTGGAAGCAACGACAGGATCTTACATCACACTGGAAGTTTCATATGAACATTACATATTCAATTCCAGTAATTTTGCAACTGCTGAAGAAACGTTGTCGAACAACCGTAAGAAACTATTCCGTGTACCTGTCGTGACTACCGTCGATGAATCTTCAGAAACGTTCTCAAACTATAATCCAAACCTTCCTCAAATCCTGATGAGAGTGGAACGTGTTCCTGCTGTGGGTGGCATTACACCAGGTGTTCATATACAATATGTGAAAAAGAATGAGAACAAGCCAAACGCTGCTGCCACAATTTTAAGAACTTCAACATCTGCATCAGCATTGCAAGAAGATGACACAATTCCTTTTAGTATCACAAATGATGCGTCAACGGAAAGTAAATGTTCTCCCCCATTTCCTGCCCTCAACCTGGATCACTCGTATGGATTATCCCCCAGAATAATGAGGGACGACGACGTAAGCAGAAATGCTTTAGAAACTGCCATAACTAGCAGTCCATTTATTGAAAATAGAGGATATTTTTCTGGACCCGAAGAGATTGTTGATGACGTTGACCACTTCTCTGAAGACGCTCAAAGGGAACACCATTATAAGACCACAGCAAATGTCGCTACCACCACTGAACCGATTTGTGGGCTTTGTGGAATTTTTGCTTCCCAAAATTCTTCAGACAACACAACGATCAAGACCTGTCAACTTCCTCAACATGAATTAATGTGGCTCCGATGTTTCAATTCATTTTGTCATTATATGGTGCATGCCAAATGTTTAGGTTTTAGAGTTGACTCTATCAGCCAGTTGGCACTTTTACCTCCATACCTTTGTCCAGAGCATAGATAGAACTAACTAAGATTTAACCATTTTTAACATTGCTTAATCATTATTTAACGGCTTTAAAATGTCAATACCAACTCACAAATCTTGTATTGTAACCCTAATGCATTGTTGTGAATATCAACCATTAGCCCCATACGGGTGCGAAACTTGTACCTTGTACATGCTCAATCCATGTGCAATGTGTTAATTCCCGACATTCGTTAATTAAACGTTCCTTTTTTACCGTGTTACACAAAGTTTGTTAAAATTGTAGTTATTTTTATAAAGTATTTAAATAAATGAGGAATTTTTAGTGTTTATAAGAAGCAGTCCATTAGGAAAATACACGAAAACTGCAAACTTTCTTGGATTTGTTCTTTTCATTTGGTTTAAATAATACAAATCTCAACCAACTCGAGTAACTTTACAAAGTTATTACAAATTGGAATAATGCTTGAAGCCTTTTCGAACCTTGGGAGCGATAATGTTGCAACAAGTAGGGCAGCTGGATGTAATATTTACGCACATGTTGCTGCAGAAGACGCGGTGAGTGAGACAGTCTTTTAAAAATTAATTATTCCACTATAATTAATTAAAACCATGTTTGATTTTTGTCCAGAATGACTCTGACCTAGAGTATGCCGTGACGCGTCTAGTTCGTGGGTTGGAATCCCATAAAGTATCTACAAGAACGGGAAGCTATTCGACGTTGGCCGCATTTCTGGGGATGAAAAAGCTCAGAGCTTCTCAACTTAGGGAAATTGTTGGGAAAACACTTCTGACGGATCATCAAACTTCTAAAAAGGTGCGATAATGTTTGTAAATAATAAAATTAGCGATAAATTATTTATTGTCTTTTATTCAGGAAAGGAGATTGGTTTATATTGCTCGAATCCTGGCATATGGTGCAATTCTGAGAGGTGTTTCATTTTCAAGTCTTATCCTGGAAGAGTCGACTCTGATGCGAAGCATTCTTGCGGAACTGGTTGAACTTGGAATGAAACGTTCTACGCTTTTGGAATTAAGCAGTCCATTTGTTGTTGGCATGTTGAATAATAAAGGGATGACCGAAGCCCTGTTTGAGGATGTCATTTGGCCCGCACTGCTGCCGTTGTTTGTAAATGTGGAGGTAAAATTGGAGAAGAAAGAGGGCAAGGTGGAGGAGGATGGTGAGGAAATGGTGGAAGTGAAGGTGGAATCAGAATCGAACGAAAAGGATACTAGGGCTGCTGTGCTGCTCATTGCGTTGACATGCTATGATAAGGGTTTAAAAACGGATTTTGAACTTTTAACCAATATGGATCGACTTGTCCGGATTTTACTGGTATGATGGACTATGATATGGTGAAGACTCATGGCTAGGTGTGGGAAAGAAAATGAAATTTGGATGTTTGATTGCAGGCTCATCGGATCGCAAATGTGTCCGCACTGGTTGAGCTAGTTATCAAATACGTGAAAAAACAAGGACTAGCTGAACAATTTTGGGATTGTTTAATCTCCCAAATGAGATCTTCACATTTTGAAACGATCTGTTTATGTGTGATAAAATCTGTAGAAGCTGGAATTCATCACAGTTTAATCGTTCGTAGGGAGTTGGTTTCGCCACTACTGGGGGTGTTTCGTAATGATGACGCTGCGGAACAACATGCTCAAGCTGTCAAAACTCTGAAGGTGAATTATTATTAATTGCTGTAATTAGATCAATTGATGAGTGAGTGATTTTGATTGACCTATTGTTATCTGAAGGCCCTTTTGAAGTGGGAAAGCAAGGAAGATGAAAAAATGGGGAAGAAAGAAAGAAAGACTGTCATTAAGGCACTGTTTGGTGGATCGCCTAATCTATTGCACGAATATCAAAAACTGCTTCGGATAATTACTCCATTTCTAGTAGAAGTTTGTACAGAAAAGGACTTAGGCGTTCTGGAATCTGTTGTACGGAAACATTTACAGTCCGATTCAACCATCAGTGTTCGTATGTGTATTGTCTACCTTCAGTTCCTGTCTAGAATTGCGCAATCAAAAAAAGCAAGTCCCGAATTGAAACTTGATATCGGAAAACGAATACTGTCCATTGCGTTTGGGAAAGATATGCCAAATTTTACAAAGCATTCTAACAATGATGGCGAAGAAACTTTGGAAGTTGTTCCATCACCGCCAAATGACAACGAAACGAATCAATATGTATCAAAGTCTTGCATGGAGTCGTTCAAATCAATCATCGCATCTTCGTACAGTCCTGAATTCTTGGAAGAGATAGTGGAGTTTGTCAATCAAGATTTAGATGCTTTTTGTAAAGAAAAAGAAGTAAAGAAACTGTTCAAAAAAGCTGAAAAACGAAGGAATAAGTGTTCGGATGCCCATCTAAAATATATTTTGGGGTCTTATGCAATGCGCCTGATTCTTGAGCAAGACAAGGTACTTGGAGAAGCACAGTCGTATCTTAAGGTAAAAACATTGTGAATTCTTTTATACCGAATAATTTCAACTAAAAGTAAATGCCGTAATTATTTGAAGGAATTATTGGAAATTGCGAAATCCAGTTGTGATGATGCATCACCGGGAATCGTACAGTTTTTACTTTCAACAGTTACAAAAGATGATCAACCTCCTTTTGATTTTGAATCACTATTTTCTCGTCTTGTAATTGAAGATAAAATTACCGAAGAAATTATTCAACAGTTTGCAGATGCGATTGATGTAGAAATAAATGAAGACCAGGAAAGTGATGAAGACTCTGATTCTTCAGAAGAAAATGGAGATGATGTTGAAGCGGAAAAAATGGATGTGATAGAGGACGAGAAAGAAAGAAGTGATGACGATGAGGGAAATAAGTCTGTTGGGGAGGCAAAGTCTGAGGGAAGAAAAGCAAAATCCGTTGATAAAGATAATGACGACGAAGATGATGATGCATCGGTATGTTTCAACTATTTTGAATTAACATTGATTTTTATACTTTGAACATGGAATTTTCTTGATTAGGATGTAGAATTATCTATCGACATGGATGATGCTACGGAGGAAGACCTCCAAAGTATGGACAAAGCATTAGCAAGGGTTTTTGCAACTAAAAAGAAAGTGAAGGCCGAAGAGACCACAGAAATTGTAGGCCTCATGAGAACTTTCCGACTGCTGGAAACGTTATTCACCCGAAATGCAAAAGTGTGTCCTGTCAGTATACCACTCATGTTATTGATGCCAATTATCCATTCCCTACAACATGCCGGCCGAGGAAAGAAAGCAAATAACAATTTATCTACTCGGATTGTGTCGGTTCTCAACAAACTGAATGCAATCAAAAAAATTGAAGGTGCAGACAGTATTGAAAAAGGAACGCTACTTGTTATGTCTCGAGACTTGGTATCACTGACGAAACAAGGAAAAAATCGATTAATTGGAGACTTATTGGGCGACTCTATTGTAATGCTAACCAAGTGTTATCTTCAAGGAAGCAGGCGAACTAAAGGGGAAGACACCGGTTTCGTCACATTGTACACCGGTCTAATGGACCTAAAAGATGACACAAGAAATAAAGGCATGGGAATCTCTTCCAATTTGATATCCTCAGCATTGACAACCCTACCGAACTGGGAAGATGGCAAGGATGCCATTGTGAAGAAAATACTTTCCATCGTCTTTAATGATGGAATTCGTCACTTCCGAAGAATGCAATTTCTAATTTTGCTTCGAACTGCTATTTCGGACAAAAGCTGTGCTCCTGAACTTACTTTGTGGAAGTTGGCTGCAATGAAGGATTTGACCCACCATGCCACCAAGTATTTGTCAACTTGTCCTACTCAAAGCAAACAAACCATCACGAAAGAGCTTCTGTTAACCCTGAGTGATGCAGCCACCGCTCCCCCTGAGGTACTTGATGTTGTTAAAAAGATGTTCAAGAAGTTGTACAAAGACAACAAGTCCTCCGAAGGTGTTAAGGCCGTTACAGCGATGGATAGACATCAACCACAACTGAGGAAATTATTTATTCAGATTGGTTTGCAAGAACACGTCGCAGACACGAGCAATTTGATATTAAAACACAATGGTGTTCCTCCCGCAACGACCCCGAATAAATTGAAGGTGGGATCAAAGCGAAAATCGGAAGGCAAAGTCATCTCTGACAAGTCAGCTTCGTCCCCTGTCCCTGTAACTGCCTCAAAGAAGAGGAAGTCAAAGCAAGTATAATGCTATTGTACCAACATTGTTTAAATCATTGATTGTTGTTATTTACTAAATGTAATTGACCACCTATTGCTTAAGTAATCGGTACACACTTATGTTATCCTACAGCTTTACATAACATGGACAAAAGAAGTTTTGATTAGTGTTATAAATCCCCCTAAATTGTAAACCCCTGTCAAGTGGCTTGGATTCGATGTTTTTATAAGTAATAAATTATAGAAAGCAAATGTTTGTTTGCAGGTGTTGAATGAAATAGAAACATTAATCACCATTAATCATCGTCAGTTTAATGATTGTGTACTAATTAATGGAATACGTCGATCCCCTACACTGACTTTTATGATCTCTTCACTATCCACCTGGCACCAGGCTTTGATATTTAATATACATAATTCAAGTGTCAAGTTCAAGTTTGGCAAGTAATTTCTGTTGACTATTTTGCCATGCACCTAATAAATCACTCATGGATCATCAATTACGCTGGATTAACCCCAAAATAAGATAACGTCTTGATACTGAGTGCAGCTGCCTGCTAATTATAGTTATTTCACTCTGACTCTATAGAATGGGGTGATTGATTGACGGGAAAAGCTCAGCATTTTTCTAAAGCCAATGTGTGACATGTGGTGTTAACCCGTCACCATGCATTATCACTTCAAAGTAAAGCAGTGCTTGACAGCCTGAACTAGCAATTTGTCGCATTGTCCGCAGACGTTGTGAAATTGAAATAAAATAACAGCACTCAGATTCGGGCAAACAGGACAAACACTGGTCATATTGTCACGTCATGGCATATTGGATGAGAAAAAATGTCCCGAAATATATGACGATAAACGAAATCAGATTGCACAATACAATCCTTAACCGTTTGAAGCATTGAAGAACTACGTGCGCACTAATCCCATGGAGAGATGGACGATAATGACCTTACTGAAAGCAGTTTAGCATTGTCAGTTCAGTCATGTCGGGGATTTATACCCTGTAGGCCAAGCTCACAAGCTTGAAATGCCAGCTTTACAACTTGCGACGAAGATTGTATATGTATAACGGTACTTAATTATACAAATTCTATGCTTATTGAATCCATGCACCTTGTATCATGCCTATTTGATCATCCAGTGCATGCTTGAACAGATTTGGCTTTAAATACTATAATCAATCGCAAACCAGCATGTAGTGAAAATGTTTAGTTATTCAAATAAACAGGGACTATGTAATTTTAGTTTTATTCGTGAACCATGTTTTGAACGATTCAGTATGTGCCAGTCGAAGGCAGGGTAGGGTCCAAATCCAGAGCCTGCAGATCATTCAGTTCCCGAAATTCCCAATTGTTTGTTTGTGTAACTTTCACATCGCAGAGGTTAGCATTTATTTATGGGTTTAACTTGGCAATCGTCCATAAAGAATAACGATTGCTGTAGACAATGGGGAAAGTTAGCGTGGGTGATAGGTTTGCAAGAAGTTGGAGATTTATTGGAGCTATTATTATTCCAATTATCCTTCTTCCACTAATTTTTATTCGTGACGATGACAGAATTAAGGATGGGGCTTCTGATAAAAAATCTACCGTAAGTTTCGAACATCATTAACTCTTATTTCCACTTTTACCTGCAAGAAGGACAATGAAATTTGTTCATTAATGATTATAGAAATTTAAGATGGCATATGCAATGCTTCTCATGACATTCTACTGGGCATTGGGTGAGACAAATTTATTAAATTAAATGTACTAACCGAAACGAAAGAAAAGATGACATCTTCTAATCAATTACAATTACCCCTTTGAGTCTAATTTGCATTTTTATTATAGAGCTTGCTCCGTTGCCAATTACAGCACTACTTCCATTGTTACTTTTCCCATTGTTGGGGGTCCAAGATATTTGTAAGACTATATAAAATTCTACACAAACGGAAATAATTTGAAATCAAACGTTTGTAAATCCAGATGCAGTTTCGGAAAACTATTCCAAAGAATCCAACATGATTTTTCTTACAGGAGTCATAGTGGGTAAGACGTTGCAGTCCAAAGTAGAATGAAAGAAATGAATGATGGAAATATAACTTTATACAATAGCAATTAGTCTTGAGTATTGCAATCTGCATCGAAGAATTGCACTTCGAGTCATGACTTTAGTGGGAGGAACTCCAACAAGGTATGGATAAATCCAAATATATTGGCATATAATTTCATTATTGCACGAATTGTTCAGATTACTTGGGGCGACAATGGCCATAACTTCATTTTTGGCAATGTGGTTATCAAGTACAACTTGTGCGGTAGGTTTCGACGATTTTCATGAAAATAAAGTAAATCAGTAACAGAATGACTGATTCCCTGTTGTCAGGTTCTAGTACTTCCAACCGTTGTTGCATTGATTGATGAAGTTAACGATGTATGAATACATTAGAGATAAGATTTCTCAATTTTGTTAATAATTTTGACATAAAAATATCTACGCTAATTAGAGTCCAGTTATAATGACAAAATCTGAAGCAAGGCGAAAATCACAAGCACCCTCAGCTCTCTACTATAGTGGTGCAGAAACCAATGCAGGAGGTGATCCAGATCGTAAACTTTCCACTTATTCTTCATTTAATGGTGATCGAAGGCGTTCCACTATGTTCGAAAATGCAGCATTGGTTGGACCAAGACGAGGATCTACTTCTCCTGCTCCATGGAACACTTTTTATCCTGCAAGACAAAGTAAGGAACACGTCTCAATTTCCCCGTCGACTTTCTCCATACTTTCACCCTGTTATTTATTTAATAATTTTATGCTTATCTGCCATCGTAGGTTTAAGTATTGGACAACCTATGAACTCGACTGTTGAAGGTCAATCAAGGTCCAATACTGCAACCCCAAGAGGTAGTTTAGCTACCAGCTCTAATCCATCCCCTATGCCATTCAGATCGAAACGAGTATCAATTCTCATCCACCAATCAAGAAATGCTGACAATCAACCTCCACCTTATGCCCCTCGAACATCAGAAATTAATGCAAATAGTCGAGAGGGATCAATTTCACCTTCAGCACGCATAATATTAAGCACCAATTTGAATAACCAACTTGAGGAGGAAGATCAGACGGAAAAGGAATTCATGGCACAAGAAAAAACTAAGGCCAAAATTAAGACCATGTTTCTATTAGGTAAATTCCTTTTTCCTTTTCATCATCTTTATTAGCATATTCTGCTAATTCTTAGTCAACGAAATGGATGGACCATTTATTAAGTATTTGGAACAAATGCTTTATGGGAATGCTCTGTCCGTCTGTCTGTCTGTCTGTCCGTCTGTCCGTCTGATTGTTCTCTAACTTTCGAACCGTTCACTATTTTAAAATTTTGTTTTCGCCAATCGACTACTGAGGTCCTATCTCAGGTCAAG
>JAQIWQ010000181.1:0-22650 GCA_034695825.1 Folsomia inoculata | reverse complement strand
AAAACTTGATTCATTCATGCACTATAATTTCCAACATTTTAAATTCCGATATTTTTACATTCTAGTTTAAGCTTGGTCCGTGGTTTGGTTTCGTTTACAGTTTAAATACTTGGCTGCATAAATAATTGGTTACTTGAGCCTGAGCCATAAATATAAATTAACCTGTTGCATTCTGTGTGCATGCAACGCAACGGCAACCCGATGCCACACGAAACGAAATGCATTTGAATTGAATGACTGCTCTGCTATTAGTGTGTGAAGACAAAGCAAATCCAAGCGCAATAAAAATTGCATATTAGCCACGGCAAAAGCGCAGTTTCAATTATGCAGCAACACTAACGGAATATTGCTTGCCATTCTATTATCATCAACCAACATGCAACTGCAGTATACCTATGGTTAGGTCGCCTTATCATCACATCATTAAACTGACTGAACATTTACCTTATTTACGTTAAAATATCAAACTGATTTACGTTAAATTACCAAAACATAATATAAACTGAAGCAGTACAACTTAAAGTTTTAACAGAACTTGAGTACGTAGCGTACCACGTTACATATAAATATGCCATTGATAATAGATTACTGTCCATCTCAATAAATACAACTTATCTGACAGAGTTGACTTTAGTGGTAGCAAGCATGATGAGTATATTTATTTATTAACGTTGCAACGCAATTCAGTACTTGACTGTTTGTTTGCAAATTAGTTGAATGTTCTTGTTGGTATTAGCAAGCAAAACTCAACGCAAGCAATAAAATACGCTGTCGACATTATGTTGTAGTTGCTTAACTCGATTCCGCAATTATTTCGCACTCATTCTGCTGTGACTTGACTTTATGTTTAATAAATAAAGCTTTAACTTTACTTTGGTTTTAATCTGGTCTGCTTCTTACATTAGTTGAGAGGCTTTGGTTGTTGGTTAATAACACGGAACACAGTCTTCATTAATGAAATGTAATGCAGCAAGTGCCAGACAAATAAATAAATGTAATGTTACCAAAAACGTAAACAAAAACACTTTCAAAGCCGTCAAGGCTGTATTATTACTAACTAAATTACTTGATCCTTGATCAATATGACCACATTAATCACATTATATGCATTTTAGTTTAATATAACCCAGCTTTCGACATTTCTACTAATCATAATCGTAATCTATCACCTTTCACATCAAAATTTTCGCCGTTTCGCCAAAGCGCATCAAATTACCGATATGATTTAAATAGAAGTGGTAAAATAAATATCCACGATTGATATAAAACATTAAATCCGCTAACTCGCAACACACCAAATCAAATATATAGCGTTCCCGTCGGAGCTTACACAATTCCAACTGTTCTTTTAGCTAAATAAATGGTGACAAAAGCTTACCCGAACCGAACCTATTCCAAGTGAAGTCGGTCGTATATATCCTGCCGGACTTTTCAATTTCAAGTTATCTCCAAATAACTATATATCTCCTCCACTCGGTCACACTCCACTCCACCCACACGCACTACCCGACCCTCACCTATAGATACCACCACACACACCACCACTACCACCAATTGTTTAAAGATTCTGTATCAATTACTGAACCACCACATCTTGTTCATTTGATCTACCGTGTTGCACCTTAGGACGTCACGGGTGTCCTCCAACCGACGTCACCTCCTATGATGATGATGAGTGGTCCAAATTAGACCACAACTTGACGAGTCTATGAGACAATTCATATTTCTATTAATGTGGATCCTATCATAAACAACTCTGTTTGTCGATTGGGAAGAACGGCTCCGATGTTGTTGGATGTTGTTAATTTCCAGCCAGATGTTCTCCTTTGACTTAAAGTTTATCTGTAACAAAGTTTAAAGAAATATGAAATATGTAATCATTATTTATTACATCTTAATGTTGGTTTATTTACATACTGATTGTGCTACTTACTGCACTTCTATCTATACTCGTACCTAACTTATCTATCTCGTTGAAATGGAATAGTTGAAAGAAATCCTAAACAAAATAATAAAATCCACCATATATTCATCTCTTGAAATTTCTGGTTTCACGTACAAAGCTCATTTCTACTATTTGCTCTAAAAACTAAAAAGCTGATTGTAGATTAGATAAAAATCGTCTACCAAACTGTCCAAGCCTTACCTGACTCCGACTCTATAAAACGCCGTTCTATTATTTCGAGGCCTACGATTTAAAAAAAAATACTACAAATTCCTCCCTCTACTCTGTCTAACAGTTGAAAAACATTATTTCTAAAATTTCTTACCCCCTTTCCAAAAATTCCAATGTGCCCTCCTTTAATCCAATTTGTCCATAAACGTTTGAGTTGTTTCTTGGAGTGTTTTGTATTTAAGCCTGTGATCCAGGCCTGAATATTGCCCTTCTTGAGGGTTTGTTGTAGTAGTTTTAAAAAAGGTTATGTCGTTTCTTAAGAAGAATCCCATCCACTACACCAGGAGCAGGAGCACATCCACAATTTGTTGGCTCAGTCACAAAGAGAAATTGAGAGATGAGATGCAGAAAGAATAAGAAAATGTTGAATGTTGTTTGGTTGGTGGTGGGTTAATGAAGGAAATGGACAGCCAGGCCAGGTAGGGCCACAAGCACAAAAATGTGATGAGAAATTCAACACCAACAATGGTAGCTTTGCACCATCTAGGGGGAAAAGGCCAAAGCTCGTTTTAACAAAGACAAACACTTGTAATAAAATCTTAAGGGATTTGTGCAAATGTTTTTAAGAAATTGTGATAAGAGAATTTTGTTAGCAGATGAATTTCCAATAACTTGAAAAATATGAGATTTTTGATGAATGAAAACGAACCGAAAAGTTAAACGCAGAGGAAAACATTTAAAAAAAGATGTTTTTCATTTTTAGAAATATTGAAAGTCCAGTGCGAGTGAGCGAGTGTATATATTGTAGTAGGAACAAGATAAGACCTGAATTCATTAAATTGTACTTAAACGTATTTTGTCGAGTGTGAAAGTCACCATCAACCATAGATGAGTCATAAGCCAGAGAAGCTCTAACAGACTCGTATACTTCTTCTATGCCATCAACCAAACCACCACCAATCACACCATATGTGAAGCCCACACAGAAGAATTATACACAACACAAGACTTGCAGACGAATGTACAGAGGTGAAATCAAAGCACTTGCTCTTCTACTTACACACTTGCAAAGTTGACACTGCAGTAATTTTTTAATTTTTTCCAAAAATAATAACTTCAAGTGTTACAAGAATAATAAAAGGAAGAAGAAAAATCAGTTTGGTCAAGCAAGTCGGTGGCACTGATTACTACTATTAGTCAGTTGTCGACTGGACTCGACTTGAGGTGGACGTAAAACGACCAAATAAATATTTTGATGTTAGTTAAGTCAAACTAGTTAGTTAGTCAAGTAATTTTCAAATTGGTGAGGTCGCTATTATTAGGGGTTTGTTTTAAATGTGAGTATTTCCGATTTCCTATCAATAAGTAATTTGTAATTGTTGATTTTTCATCAAAATCAAAGACTTTTGCTTTTGTTTAGTGTCTGTGCACTGTCCAATTTCTTAATAATTTTATTTCTCTAAACTGGTTCACAAGTCCAATCAATCTCTTTGTAATTCTTTCGACTTGTTTAAATTGGTAGGGTTAGGTTTTTTTTCATTGTACAAGTAAAGTAAGTAGCTGTGACGACAAGTTAAACGAAGGTCTAAAATTGAATTGAAGGCACAGAAAAAAGTAAAGTCAGGTCAGTCAATCGATTGGTATTGAACATGGAGTCGGTATACGATCAAGAAGCGATAAATAAAGCAGCAGAAGCTGCAAAAAAATTGGCACTTTCTACAAACAGTAGCAACAGAGGATCGGGGTCAAGTGGTGGGTCATTGGTTGGGGGGTCAAATCCGTGGCAGCAATTCAATCCTTTCCCAGTTCCAGGTTTCCCTTCGTAAGTTTCAGTTTCATCTTCATCAGATTTTTTTATTCGTCTTGTTAGAAGATTTCATAAAGTGTTTCGTATAATTATGATTCATTTAATTGATTACGATTATTTCCTTTTCGTGTGTAGCCATATTCCTCCCCCTGGTTTTGGTGGCTATCCTGGAGTTTATGGATACGGCGACTTTGTAAGTACTGATTTCTGACAATGAAACAATGCAATGAGTGTATTGCAGTTTAATTTATTTTTATCTTTGCAAAACAGGGAATGCAAGGAATGAATTTTTCCGGCCCGATATCCTCAGCTCCGTCAGCTATTCCTCAAATGAATGCACCACCCCCTCCATCTTCGCCATATCCCACATGTCAACCACAACCTCCTCCCCCACCATTGTGCCCACAAGATTCTTCAAGCACATCGAATAATTATTCTTCATCCTATTCTGCATATGGGACACCACAGCCAGCAACAAAATTGACTTATCAACAGTGGTTTCAGTCTCGACAACAAAAGCAAGATCAAACTCAACAGCAATTGCCGAACCCTCAAGTACCTGGCGCAGGTGGTCCTAAACCCATTCGATTTCAACTTCAACCCAAACGTGGTGGCAAGAACAAGTTTAATAATATAAGCAATAACAACCGTAACAGCCAAATGGGAGGATTTGTTAATAGTAAAAATGTAAATAGTAATGGTAGTGGATTCGAGGAAGACTTCGGGAATCCCAATTTCATGCCTTTAGGAGGAGGAGGGAATAGTAGACAGGGTGAGTTGGGTACCACCACTAGTCAACAGCAGAGTTGGAATGGTTATTCTGCTGGTGACAAACGGTCTGCCCTTCTCCCTACGCCTTCAGATTCAAATTCAAAACAAAATAACACAAAAACAAATGCAATGCATACTCTTACTCAGCAACAGATTAACTCCGCAATGGATCCGAGTGATTGGCCTTCAAGTCTCCAGTAAGCTTTTCTAAAATTTGCATTGTATTCTCTGCATTATGAGATTTAGCTGGATGAATGGTTTATTCATGCATTTTTATCGTTTTATATTGTAGGGAATACGTATACCGATGCTACGCCTTATGCGCAAATGACATGGACAAAGACAGAGTTGACATCATTCTCAAAGGCAAAGTTATCAGAGCAGCGTCTGATGGCATACTTCAATCCAAAGATTGGTCAAAAGAACCACTTCCCGAGTAAGATTTATTTACGAAGGTATAAATTCACTTATTTTCAATCCTTATTTTTAGGATTAATGAAGGTCAAGGAAAAATGTTGTCGTCTCTAAGTGGCCCCATCAAAGGTAAAGTTACTGGTAAGCCGATCATCGTTATCGACGAGCTGTTGGGAAGTGGGCGTCTGGGACGTGGCAGAGGTGGACTTAAGCGGGGGAAGAAGGATAGTGGTAGAGGCAGAGGCAGAGGACGTGGAAATAGGAATTTTAGGTCTAGGTCATCCTCGTCTCGCTCTGGTTCCAATTCAAGGTCTTCGTCAGAGGCTTCTCGATCCTCTTCCAACAAAAGGGATAAAAAACGCCGGCGAAGGTATGTATTTGTAATACACTGATCTAATAAATAATCACATCACATAATCAAAGTGGAGAGTCGATTAATTTATTAATCGTGAATATGTCATATCATAGGTCTTCTGAATCACCGGACTACTTCAGTAACATTATTCCAAAGAAAGGTAAAGGAAAGAATCGAAGTCAAAATGCTAAGAAACTACAGAAAGGCAAGAAAGATAACAGGTACGTTTAAAATGAGAACTATATGACCCTGACCGCTAACGGCTACAATTGTATGGTTGTTGGTGCTATAAATATTGAGCTGAAATTATTCATGTCTTAGTGGAAAACCTGTGCACATGTACAGCCAAGGCGGTAGCATTCTGGAAATGGATGACGATAGTGGAGGTTCCGTGAAATTGAATGCTCGTGCTGCTCGATTTGCTAAAGATGGCAAGACATAAAAATCACAAAATGTAATGTGACGAGACTGATAATTTTGAAATGTTTTCAGGTTCCAATACCAGCCTCAAAGGAAAGTTAATGAAGAAGGGAAAAGCATCTATGAAGAGTAGATTGGGTGGTTTCGATATTTCTAGGTCGGTTTCCGCAGTTCCATGGGCTATTGACACGAACAATTCATCATCGTATGAAATGAGTTGGGCTGCTATTGCAAATGTCATTGGAACATGTACAGATCTGGAGAAACGATATCTTCGATTAACGTCGGTATGTTGTGCCTAACTTTTAGATTCTAAGATATGCCATTGAACATATTTAACCAATACCTACATTATTATATTCTGGTTCGGTAAAGGCACCTGATGCTTCCACAATTCGACCGGTTCATGTATTGAGGAAGAGTCTGGAAATGGTGAAGAGAAAATGGAAAGAGAACGCTGATTATTTCTACGCGTGTGATGTAAGCATCATAATTTATGATCCGTTACCTCAACTTCACTCATTATTCTAACTCGTAAACATTTTTCTGCTTTCAGCAATTAAAATCTATTAGACAAGACCTTACTGTTCAACGTATTCGAAATGAATTTACAGTAAATGTTTACGAAACGCATGCAAGAATAGCCTTGGAAAAAGGCGACCACGAAGAGTTCAATCAATGTCAATCTCAACTTGTTCAGCTGTACCAAACGTTGCCATCAACATTCAAAGTGGAATTCACTGCGTATAGAATTTTGTATTACGTTTTTACAGCAAACACATTAGGCATGTTTAATTTTTTTAATATCTACTTAAGTTTGGCAGATTGGAGCATTTTGTAATTTTTGATTATTTGCCACTTACCAGATATCGGGACAGTGATGTCTAAATTGACTTCTGAGGAAAAGAAAGACGAGTCAATTCAGCATGCTTTGGCAGTAAGGTCAGCTTGGGCGATCAAAAATTATCCAAAGTTTTTTAAGTTGCATTGTCGTTCACCCAAAATGGCTGGTTATTTGATTGACTGGTTTGCAAATCGAGAAAGAAAAGTTGCACTGAAATCCATCCTCAAAGCGTAAGATTTATAATTGGCGATAGCTTCAAAATATATTCCATCGCATGTATTATTGATTATGTAAATTGATTGATGATGTCAAGTTATTAATTACGTTTGCCTTTCAGCAATATAAATGAACTTCTGTTGAATGTTGTTAGCATTTGAGGTTGGGTTAAATTAACTGAATTCTCGTTGTGCGCAGATATCGTCCGAACGTACCCACATCTTTCGTTATGCAACAACTAGGCCTCTCAGGCAATGAATGGAGCGAATTTTTAACAGCTACTTCTCTGGAAAATGCAATTATATACGCGGACTCCCCTATGAATACCAAAATTAATGCAAAAGAAACGTATCCCTTGATTATGGCTGCTCTTCCCCAGAAGTAGATTGAATTATATTTTCGGTTCCCATATCCATTGTCGACCGGAAAATTCCATCCGCTTCACATTGAAGATCCAATTTCACTCTTTAAAAGAACCCTTTCAACCTGAAGTCCAAGTTCATTTTCAAAATGCGTGTTCACCCCAATACAGTATTGCTTTATGGTGTCTGGCTGATGGCTACACCAAATGATTGTCAGCCTGTGATTTGCTGGAAGTTTGAAGTTGTCTTCTTCTGCCGTAATTATGTTCTAATCATGATGTCTTCTTGTACTGTTCGAAATTCAGATGAGCTATGTGATCGTTTTCATTCGCCACATCCGGTCATGTCGCTAGGTTTGTCGTTCGTTTTGATTCTGTCTGCAACAATGCCAACAATCGAGTTCCAGGATACCGTAAGACAGCAATTCCTCTTCTTCCGTAACTTTTTGATTATTCATGAAGACAACATACGAGTTCGCAATGATGACTATGGATAGAATATCGCCCTATGTTCCATTCATTATGGATTATCGTTACTATTTATGTGTAAGTAAATAGTGTTGCCCTTAAAGTTTAACCTACTGTTTTGTAAGTACCTAGGACTTGTACTTATGATTTTATGCTCGTTTTGTTGTAGATATTACAAATAAAACTGAATAAAAAGTTTCATTGCAAAAATATCATGGAATTGAAATATTTATTGGTTTGTTATAAGAAAATGGTTTATTCTTTCAATTTCATTAAAGTGCATTTTGCTATTCAATTTTTAAACTTGCACAATCAGTAAGAAAATGTAAATCAGTCAATATCACTTTGAACATGAATTAATTGTAAAAGATCAAAGTAGTCTTCCCCGAATAATAATAATTTGCAAACAACATGATTAACAAGGCACAGGTCTTTCTCGACAAATTGTCATTTCATATTTAAGTGCATATGATGATGTGATGAATTTACAAAAGTTAAGATCATTTCCTAAATAAAGTGCGAATACTGTAAGAGCATTTTTAGAAAAGCATTAAAAGTTTGGGAGCAGAGATAAAGCTACCACGTCAGAACTTTATAACATTAACTATACTAACCAGGTCAAACAAAATTCATAATTAAATATAAAATACCCCAAAACCTGTAACAATAAAATTACTGAAATACACAAACAAATGCTGCTACATAAAGCTTCTCATCTAAATAACGCATAAAGTAAGTAACATTGCATTGCCAACAAACTAGCTGTGTTTCGGTACTAGTACATTCACATAACATAGCATTTTAGCACGAATTGTACGAGCTAAGTAAATCTAAATTGTATCCTTTCCCAAAGCGAACAAAACAACGCTTGGACAAAGGAACAGCAACGGCGGTATGATTATAATTATTCTAGTAATACAATAAGAATTGGTGGTCGATTATAACGTCAACGTCCACTGAGATAAAATCTAAATTCGAAAAATCTCAGAGGGCCGATTCCCTAGGAGCACACACACTCGTATCTTCATTCTCATCTTCATTCATTCGTGCAAGAGGTGCTCGAACAAATGTAGTTTCTGATGACGCTGTTGTGGATGTGGATGCCGCACTTGGTGGATTACTTGCATTCGTGTCTGAGAAAACAAACCATGTTGTTAATTTATCCCAACACATTTGAATGTAAAAAGTTTACTTTGGACGGAATTGACAACTGTTGTAGTTGTGACTGTAGTGACACTACGAATCTGATTTTTTATTCCTGCGTCACCGGATGAAGACAGCAATGAACCTCCATCGATGAGTCGTTCCTCAACAACCCTGAATTATTTTGTAAAATGTTAACAAAATACCACGGTGTTTGTAACAATATTTTTTATAATAACTTACGTGGTACTGCTGATAGCAGTGGGAACTGAAGAAGCATCAGTGTGGTCTCTCACCGAGTCAATTGTAATGTCTCCGGGTTCAATGGTATCTTCGATCTGAATACCTGACGTATCCGATGTGGATGGTGACATTGGTGAACGTGATCGGACAGCATGATGATTAGACTCGACTTGCTTCGGAACTGATTCTTCCAATTTCCCATCAATAGAACAACGAGGAAATACTGCCGCAGTAGATATGCTTATTCTTTGCAGCTCGCTGGAACTTATCTGGTACACCGCCTCCCCGAATTCGTTAAAAGTAAAGCTAGAAATTCCAGTGATATCTTCACGTTTAAGACACTGATGGAATACAATTTGTTTTCTGAAATTAATTAAGACTATTAATAAGATTACATTAATAAAGGTTAATAAATATAAAATTTACCTGAGGTCTGGTACGGTAATGATGTAAACGTCTCCTTGGTTGGTAATGCAGCTAGAAAAATCGTTAATATAGAAAATTGTTAGTACAATATTGCAACATTTCTCAAAGCAGTTGCATAAAGAAACCCTTTTCCTAACCTCAAACATTTTTCTGAATATGAAGAATCTGACGAAGAAGTAAATGTTTGCACCCGAATTCCTCGTAGTCTGGAATAGGTGTAACCAAATTAAGATAAAGATTATATTATATTATAACTTACATAAATTATAAAAATAAATTTACAATTTCCTATAAAAATTAAGACTTTTTACCTGGAACCCTCTTGGGCAGTTAACTTCAATTTTCCGAATGGTCGAAGTCCCGGTAAAGTGAAAATCTGAGGAATATGTAATATACGTGTGAATGGAAAGGCCAATAACTTCGGTGAAGATTTCCTGAATACAAATTACCTTAACTTGCTCTTCGCTAGATATAATTACTTTATGAGGTCCTAAAACAATGCAAATTGTTATAGACTATGAAAATTGAGGATACATAATAAACCACATTAATTGTTACCTAAATGATCGTGTTGTGGAGAAAATCCATCAACAGAAGCAGCATTGCAATCCAATACTATCACTGACAAGACTGGGGCTCTATGTTTTAACCTGGAAAGGGATGAACGGGCTCATGTACTAATTAGCACAGAAATACTATCAAATCTATGCATAGTACTACTCACTGAATTTCTTTGGCAATTTGGCAACCCACATCCTCTTTTGATCTCCTTTCGCCACCGGGGATATTAATTGTAAAAACATAAACAGTTCCGGCATCTAAGGTTAAGTGTAATACATACGATTAAAATTAAAGCTCATTCATTATGATTCATTCATTGGAGTTGTAAAGTTAGAGGAGGTATCAATAGTTAATTTTAAGTGTCCTAGTGTGACACTATATAGTAGCGTCTCTTTGCAAGGCGTTTGTAAGGGTGTTTTATAAAGTGCGGGTGTGAGTTGAAAGTAGTACATAAATTTTGAATTTGAGGTGGCAGAAACTTACTCGTTCCCACCCACAATGTTGGAGTTGTAGTTTGCACTGGAAATTAGAAGATATTAATACACCCATTAGCAAGTCAAATTACTATAGTTTGTCAGGACTTTTCACTTACAGCTAACAATGTAAGTCTTTGCAAACGTAACACATCGGACCTGTAACAAATGTTTTCCATATTACTATAATAAATGTTGAACTGCAAATCAATAAAAACCTAACCATAGAAGTCATGGACTCATCTCGAGCTTCAATTGCCCTCTCCACAGATTTAGATGGTGGTTCGTTGTTTGGGGACTGGATAGCTGACATGGAAGGACTTTTCACCGGACTGCTTGGCTGACGCTGAGATCGTCCTTTCCTCAATCTGCGAAAAGATTCACGTAGAGATTTTTTGATTGACTTTCGTCTAGAAATCGGGGTGTCCCCGGCAGCCATAAGGTCTATAGAAATCCAGTAACGCCAAAATTAAGATCTACGAATTGGT
Organism: Folsomia inoculata; assembly: GCA_034695825.1. NCBI lineage: Eukaryota > Metazoa > Arthropoda > Collembola > Entomobryomorpha > Isotomidae > Folsomia > Folsomia inoculata. The sequence goes on along the minus strand of JAQIWQ010000181.1, from coordinate 11,544 downwards.
CTACACCATTAATTTTACGTACCATTTGGGTTCAAGGTAGATCTGGTAATAACGACCTTTCTCCTAAAGAAGTCATAAAGAAGTACTCCATGCGCAGTACCAACCGCAGTTACACCCGTTGGAGCATCAAGTGCAAGAGCAGTTATCGCTGCAGGAGGTTGAATTTGTAGCAATGCACCAACAACGAATGATTCTTCTCCTTCTCTGTTGCCAATATTTGGATTATTCTTTGGTTTAAATTCAAGCGGACCATGTCCCTTCCAGGCAAATCCATCCTTGTCAGCCACCAAATTGCAATTTGTAATCTATGAAAGTAGAATTTGCAGATTAGATATAATTTTAAGCAAAGCTCATTTCTCCTCCAATAACCTCTAGCTTATATGATGGTTCTTCCAAGTCCAAGATTCCTCGTTTCAGAGAGTTGACGACCACGATTTGTCCAGCAGTTCCTCCAACAACCAGAACTTAATTACACAAGAGACGAAACGTCAGAATATTACTAGACGTTGTTACAATAGTTATAGTACTGCACCATACACACCCTACCTCCAGTGGTTGGACAGAATCCAACTTTCTTTACTGCTAGGCGTGGATCATCTGAGTATGGATCGAACACCCCCACTTTTCTAAAGTAATATTATTGAAAATTATTGAAATTGAAACCTGTTTTCTGTATTTTTTCTTTTAAGTACTTGGATACACATTCCAGTACAATTTAAACTTCACGTGAAGACGAACCTAAATGGTGGCCATTCCTCGTCTTCGTCATCTTTAGCATTACTGGAATCTAGCAGGGGGCCGTCCAACTCGTCAATGTTGCTGAATAAGACGGAAGAACTGAACTTTGCTAACATCGTCAAACAGATATCGGTGTAGTCCCAAAATCGTATTGACCCGTCCTAAAACAAATAAATGGGGGATATAGTCTACAATGATGAGTGTATGAATTACACAAGCCATTCCAAGTATTTTATAACTATACCTCGTGGCCAGTAATAAGCAGACTTTTTCCTCTTGTTTTTTTCCCTTTGAGGGTGGTTACCTCAGGTCGAGGAAATAGTTTGCCACCGGTTATTGGCCACGGATTCTTCGAGTGTTCTCCACGCAGGCCAATTTTCTTTAATACATTATAAACTTGATCGGTGACGCTATCCACGTGTTGGAAACCTGGATATAAAATGTTTGTAAAAACATTGATTACTTGTACATATAAAGCAGAACCGACTCACATGTTACAGCAGACGGATGAATGGAGTTTAAGTACGGAAGAGGGTAAAATGAAGGCCAGTTATCGGAGTTTAAATCGATCATAACAAGTTCTTCTTCAGCCAAAATAGCTAAAGCTGTAGGTTGAGATTTAATTGCTTCTTCGTCTTCTTGGTCAGATTTGAAAGAATGAAGAATTACAAAATCGATGACCTTTGAAGACAAATCAAATGTAACATGGGTTCCGTCCGACGATCCTGAAGAGGAAAATGTCATGCTCTCATTTTTACAAGTTAATTATTAATTCTATCTTTCTGTTGGTCAAATTGAGTATGGAGTATGATTATGGTTTAACAAATGACAATGACAATACCTTCGGATTTGACGGAGACAGTATAATGGTCACCATGTGCTGCTCTATTAAGAAAACATTGACATTATTATATCATATCGTTCTATTCAATAAATAGTACCAGGTAATTTAAGGTGGCTTCCTAAATACTAATTTTCTCACCTGGGCATCCCACCACTGAATGCACACATTCTTTCTCCATCTTCATCATCCCAAAATCTCATCTTTCCAATTCTTTTGCAAGGAAACGGCCCATACGGCGTCGTCGCATCTTTCTTGGGTTTTTGTCCATTTTCAATGTCCCAAAGAACGTATGAACCATCATTATGAGTTGAAACAAAATTTGTATCGTTTTCGTACCAACACAAACTTTCCAGTTGTTGATTAGAGACAAAATTCTAGAGAATGTGAAAAAAGTCACACACCAAAACAATACAATAAAGCAATGATTGATTACGCACTCTTAAGTTCTTCTGAGAGACAAGATCCCATAAGACAATCAGGCCTCGTTCATATCCAATCACCAACCGTGCTTCGGCCTGTACTTCCAAGATCGATTCGACAGCTCCTGGATTCACTTTATAGTTTTCAGGACCACTAAAATACGAATAAAGATGTAGATATTTTTTCAGGGTTTTTCGAGGACTTGTCCGGGAAAATGATTTAGCATTTTTTAGTTTTTTGGCATGTCTCAACACAACTTACTTTTGAAGAACAACATCGAGATAAATGATCTTATCGCCCACTTCAAATTTTTCAACATCCAGAGTGTAGATATTTCCACCTTCAGTTCCTATGTAGGCTTGTTTTCCATCCGATTTAACTAATATCGTGGAAATCTTCTTAAGTCTGAGTGCCAGGAAAATTACACAGTAATTAATACCAATCTGATAATATTTTCACGCAGAACAAAATCGTAATTTATTAAACTTACTTTCCTTCCAGGGAGTAGCTCTTCAGCAATTCTAAGTTTGAGTTTCTGAACCTCCATAGATGTAAGCAATTGTTATCACAAAGTGTTATGAGTTTGGCCTTCAAGAAATTAAAATAACATTCAATCATAACCCGGTCTACAATTTCTGTAACTAGTCAGAAACTTACAGTTTTAGGAACGAATGCAATTCGGCTTACTGCTACATCTTCTGACGGATGTTGGCCAGCAAATTCCACACAGGGTTGCCCAACTCTATTAACAGAACACATTACTGACGGATATCAAACATGCCTAAATAATCACAATCCTCATCAATTCAACTTACACAATAAGATATCCAGCTTTGTTACCAATCGCCAATAATCCGAGATCTCTATCATACGCCAAAGCGGTGGGTTTTGATGGAAAACCATGTGTAACGGTCTACAAAACATGTGAAACAGCATTATTCATGATTTACATTATACAACAATGCAAGAAATGAATTTAATTAATAATAAAAATCAATACCTTCCTATATGCATAAAGTTCCTTCTGAATTTTGATCCTTTCAGCTGAAAGATGTGTTCCTTTTCCACGAATAAACTTTAACATTTTGGTTCCTTTCTTCAACTATTCTTCGGTATCCTCTCATTCATTAACAAAACTCCAGTTTTTGATATTATCCTGTTTTTCAATGAACTATAAATTCGTCTAGTCCCCCAGCATCACCTATAAAAGTTCAAAAAAACTTACAATTAGCCAATAGTTATGATTGATAAGTAAACAAGTCACGAATCGTGAATCATGATTCATAATAATAAATAACACGTTCCAGTAAATCAACTGAAACTATTTATTACGTAGAAAGAAAAGCAAAAGTCGTAAGTCGCAACTAACTGACGCTTGATCTGACGAGGCCCATGAAAAAGCTAACAAATAACACGGCAATAATATTTTTATCCTCCATTCAAAATCACTCTATTAACCTCTATAAATACTGCCACTCACTAGTGCCACTATTCACTGCCTCAAGGTCGAAATGAACTAAAAAAATAGTTCCTTCTTACAGAGGTCTGTAGTGACTACAGTGTAGTCTGTATTCTGTATACCCCCACTTATCTGAGGCCGGTATATATAGTCCTAATAATAAATCATCCGACCTACCTCTGGAGGAATACCTCCAAATGCAACAGTCAATTCCTGAATGAATGAATCACTCACCTCCTCACATCACAACTGTTTGACTGAAATAAAAACATTGCATAACAGAACTCGAACACAGAGCAAGTCGGTTAAATGGCTTAGATTTCTTGTTAAAAAATGTTAAATATTTAACATCCTGTTATCCTATCAGATCACGCACCCACCCTACCCTATCCTCCAGTACGTTTTACTCCACTACTAACTGAACAGAACTGACAGTCTGTCAGTGACAGATATTGATTGATCGACAAGATATTGATAACAACTTCCTCTTTCCTTCTCCCCTCCCTCCCTCCCTCACAACCATACCAAACCACAAACTCTTACCGTGTGCCGTGCCGGACTCCAGACCAAATCCGTTCACCCTCCAGAAAACCGAATATTATATATGAGTGAATAGTTCTCCTTTTCCTTGGAGGAACCCCTTTTCAACCAAGTAAACAATTTTTTGAACTTATGTTTCCAATCCTCAGTCAGGAAAGATTGAGATTTGATGTAAACAGCAGGCAAGAGAAAACAATCACTTTTTAACACAAGGAATGGATGATGAGAGTAATGTGATGAGATCAGAGGGTATTAAGTAAGTATGAAGATGCCTAGCCTACAAGTGAAATTCTAATGTTGTGTTGTTGTGTTGGATTTGACACCAGATCCGTCCACTCGAATTACATTTGTGGAGTAACTTGACTAGTGGATTGGATATTCAAATTGGGCATTTGTTATTCCTTTATATTTTACCCTTTCATTTTATTACTCACTCAAATGTCTATGACCCACCAGGTGAGATTAGTAATCATTAGTTAGAAGAAGAGGTTTCATTCTAGCCAAAAAGACTGGAGGTAGAGAGCGCCACACACATCTCATTCCCATCCTTTCACTTTCATTTATGGAAGGATTTCATTTATGGAAGGATCTATTTTCTGTAATTTTCGCACAAATGCAGATGCAATTACATACAATGCAAGAATACGTAATTAGTAATTAGTTCAACATTTGTCACTCATCACTTCAGTTTAGTTTAGGGGTTAGAGGAGATATATATCCATGTAGTAGATTAACTCATCTGTATTTGTCCATGCATGCACTCAACATAATTAACGCAGTAAGAAAGAGCAAAGCGGAAGTTGCGTAGTGAGTGAGTTGCGATATGAATCATATGCGACTTTATCGAGCGGACTACTACAGACAGTAGCAATTAGCATGCATTCGTTGCAAAATATAACATTTGAACGATAATCAACAACCCAACAAAGGTGTGTAGAAACCAGTAACGCTAATCTTGTAGTAGTCTTGTCAGGTCACACTGACTGAAGATGAAGGAACTGATTTATTAGTTCAAAAGGGCAAGACCGCAAGTAGACGAATGGTGGAGAAAGTTAACAGCTTTTGGCCCTTTCTAGTAATTGTAAAGATAGCGACCTTCAATCATTTAAGGGTTTCCCATTTTACTATGGTTCGGGTACGTCGCGACGACAAAGCTACTTGTACCAATTAAGTAAGCGTGACGTGGGGGAAATGAACGAGTTAAAAAATGTTTATGTAATGCCTTCTGATGTTATTCTTTTTTTTAACAAGCTCCTCCTTATTCACATTCTACCCAATCCTACAAATCGCTCTTTCATATCTGCCTACTTTGTCGTCATCATCAGATCACACCATATCCACCACCACCTAAAAATGATGTAATTCACCGTTGGCAATACTCTCTCAGCCCATGTGTTCTTACTACATATATGAATGAAGAGTCACTGTCTTTCGTCCAACTCTAAATTGATCATTTGTTCATCATCATTCTGCTACTCGTCATCACAGCAAAAAAACATCAACAAAGATTATTCATCCCAGTCCAGAGTGAGTGAGTAAAGTGATGACGAGATAAGATTTAAATATCAGCCAGTAGTGAAGTAATAAAGTGAGTAAATAAATAAAAGGACTAATCAAGCCAAGTCCATTCCACCCACGTTTTACTTGTCCATGAAAAGTGGAACCGGTCACTGGAGAGCAATACCGGATGAATGACATGAACATTCATCTCGTACGACATTCACGACAAGGTGTTTACGAACCACATCCGATTATTAGACCATACCAGACCATAGTGTGGCATGAAAGTGGCGTGAGCTGAGCTCTACTACTTATTTACGTACGTATAACGGATCCGACCCGTTAGAAATTCGGAGAAACCCGGTAAAAAAAGGAGGAAAAGGGGTTTAGAAGCTGCTCGGGACATTTGTTTATTGGAACAGAACAGAATTCAAGGTGGGAACCGGATATATAACATATCAGCCTATTCTGACTCACTGACTTGGCTTAACTGGAACCCTCGGGTGGGAACATTACAGAGAGAGTAGATGAATCAACCAAGTATTGCATGTGCTGGTTCCTGATAGGCTCTCAGAAACAAAAATCAAGTCACACCACCACAAAACCCGACGGAAGAACAGAACCGAAGGGAAAACATCGTGTGTACAACTGGAGTGAGTTCAGTCGTATTTAAACCGACAGACAGTGACGTGACGGTACTGTACAGATCATCAAGCTGGCGGGCCAGGCTTCAGAAATCACAATCAGAGGTATTGCATTAGTTTTTAAATTTTGTCAGGAATTTTAATTTCTGTTTGTTTTATTTAGATTAAAGTAAACTTTCCTCAACGTAATGGACGGAACGAAAGTTTAACCAAGTTTCCAGTCTCTTGGTCCATATTACTCAAATGAATTGAGATAATTTAAAGGCCAAAGGTCACACGTTTCCTAAAAACTTCAATAAGGAAGCAGATCAAGGACAACGTGAAAGAAGCCACACAAACCTACATTCATCCGTCTGCCTGTTTTGTTGGAAGAGGAATAGATTTGAGTTTAAAACACGTTCCATTCATTCAAGAATAGAATAGTTGCCAAAAAGAAGCCGGTTCGGGACATTCCAAGCAAGCTTCACAATCTATACTTGTCAAGTATCTTTATCTGAGCAGTTAACGAGTTCTGCAGACAATTTTCTACAATGACATAGTTGGCTGGCTGAAGATTTCCTGTGCTCTTGCTCCAGAAATCAAATCAGGTATGAATGATTTTTAATAATTTTTAATTATATTCACGGCATTTAAGTGGAAATGTGGAAAGCATACATACAGTGTCACAATGCGTACATCTTATGACAGCATGCACAACATTTGCGAGATGTCTAAGACATATGTCTTTAAAGTGATGGATGTCGAGATGGGATAAGCTAAATAAAAGCTAAGTCGTAGGAAACTACGCCGTAGGTGGCTCTCAATAATTTATTGATTATTGTGTCCTGTGTGGGTAGTCTGAAGAGAAAGTAGTAAAGATTATTTGTATTTGTCGGATATGAAATAACAACTCTGTTTCTCATTTGTGTTGGTTGGGTAGAATTAAATGGTTCGTTTTTCAAACAATTATTAATTTGCCACAATAATCAACCATTTTATTGATCAGGGCTTTTTTTTAGATACTTATATAATTTAGTACAATCTCACCTTACTGGCGTTGATTGATGGAGTGTATAATTGATGATTATTGAACACAATTTATGCCCGTCCTTAAACTTGTTACATGTCTCGCTTCATTTACGAGTACATGCTTGAAAATTATGTAACCCTCACTCAGTCATTCACTAGGGAGAAAGTTGATTGTTACCTGATATATGTATCACATTCCTGAAATACCATTAAAGTTCCGGGTGTTACGGAAAGTAGTCTAATTCAATATTAATGAACTACTATTAATATCAATAATTTAGTTTGGTCTAGGGTCTAGCTCTCTGGTGGTCATTTTTGCTATCGTCCCAAGAGTTTCTCATCCGAATACTTAAATATGTAGTCCTTTAATTAAGGATAGGAATAATAAAGTGAACTTCCGCAGTTTTTTATAAACTCAAGTACATGAGCGAATAAATTGTTTGATATGAATAATAGTAACAGTAGTAGCTGCTGTTGAATGTTGATAATAACGCATGTTGTCGTGTTATAATGTCACGGTTGATGTATGATAATTGTCAATTGAGCCGAATGCGTGAATTGTACTTGTTCACACTTGCCCAATGATCACTTCCCCCATTTGCACTTGATACTTGATCTTCACTTAACGATGTTTAAATTGGTGTTAACTTACTCTATTTATTTATGTTGTACACGTGTTTCGTCACGTTCGTTGTATTCATTACAATTCTTATGTCGGCAATACAATAACCCAAAATTCGTAATTGTGCTCAACTCGGTAATTGTACTACGTAATTGTCTGTAATTTGTCAATTTGTCTTCAGTAATGTTGATTTATGGAATTCAGTTTTTCGGTTCAGTTCAGTCTTTCAAGTGTTCAAGCCATTTTTGTGAATTTTGCATTAAGGAAATGTGTGTTTCTTAATATGACCATAGACCTTTTCTAATACTCAATATTCACACGAATTGCAGTTCACACTGTTTGTCAAAGTAGTTGGTGTTAATAATTAAGATGGTAGTCAATTTTGCATGTGAAGGTTTGAGCAACCTTCTTCCGTAGGTATTATACATTTTTGGGTCATTAGTGGTCTTAGATTTAAGGGATTCCCTTCATTATTGTAATGTTTCCATTGAGTTTCGTAACATTGACATGAACTCCACGCTAATAATAGTTCTTAGCCAATTAAAGCTCTACATAGTTATTTACTAGTTACGGTATTTTGGTAGATTTCTGGATTTCCATTGAATTGCTTTTCGGCTAGACTAGAGATAATCATGGAATTTGATTCCCACAGTAATTCTCTACTGGAATATATTCATTCAGATTGGTGTAATTATAGCATTTATATATTCATCTATCTTCATTCATGAGAAATTGTTTAATGGTGCTGAAATTGACGTACTCTTAGGAGTAAGGCAGTTGAACATCAAATGAAAGTACTTGGCAAGCCAATGGCAGTGGCAGTATGTACTGATATTATAATGCACCTAGGCTCGCAGTCTTTTAACTTTAACATGGCTCATCATGACTGCAACAAATTAAGGCTTATTGCATTTGGTATTGAAACGCTACTCAAGAGTTTAGAGCTCAAGAAATGGTTGTTCAAGAGTTCTAGAAATTCTTGCTGGATTATTTCCTTGCCCTTCTATTCTATTACTTCTGTTGTAATCTCTTTACTGTCATGAATGTCACGGTAAAAAAGCTCCACCAAGAGCTTTTTCCCACAATCACCATCATCATATCGAACGCACATGCAGGGCTTGAATGATTCCATATAGCTTTGGATTATCATGATTGATGATTAGTTGCTCATTTCTGCTGTTCGTGTAATGTAATAATGTAATGACAAGGAAAACCCAAGATTTATTTTATTGGTTTATTTTTTAATTTTTACTTCCCTCGGCTGATCAGAGATTAGTAAAATCATGCGTATGCATGTGATATGAGATTTATGATGATGCAAGTTATTTTTTCTTTTAAACGAGATGTGCTTATTCTGCTGACTTTGGCCTATTATCATTATCAGAGAAAATTACATCAAAATATGGCGTGATCATATTATCAACAAAACTTACAGAGCCTTTCTTTTATGGGCCATGAATGAGAACAAAATTCTGACATCGGCGCATCATGGCGTTGCCACACATTGACATTACACATAAATACACGTTGCATGACACAAGTTGGACTGTGGTTTTCCTGGTAAGCAAAACAGTAAATTACATATTGAATTTGAGCTGTACAATGAATGATTGTTACTTGTTAGGTCTGATTTAATTCAGATTTCCTCATGGTATTACAGTCACAGTCCTGCTCTATGTATGTTAGATATTACATATTGATTTGGGTTTGGTTTGTGTATTAGATTAGAGTTGCTGTTGTGGTTGACATATTGACATTGTCAACATTTCCATGTACATTTATGTTTTGTAATCAGTTAGGCGTAAACTCAAAAAAGGCTGAGTAGAGTAACACATCAATGAACTAAAGTCTTCGAACATTTATTACAAAATACATGGATTTGCATGAGATGTGGTCACTGTGGTCAGTGGGCTTGTAGTGATGATTTAAGTGGATTTAACCTGCCTACACATGGAAATGCAGTCAAAATATACAGGAAAGACAATTATTATTGTGAATGATTTCAAAATAATGAAAGTGTTGGTGATTTCTTTGTGATAACATTGTTAACAAGTGGTCTTTAGTCTCGAGTAAAGTTGATCCGGGTCATCAGTTAAGTCTGATTCCACGAATAATTAGTGTAGAGCGTATGTCATCATTAAATCTACATAGGTAATTGGAGTTTGGTATTTATTTGGTACACTGACTGATAGTGAATAACGATAAGATTAAAAAACTGGAACTGGTAATTATGTCATACGCACGTTGCATGTATTCATTCTCCATTTGTCACGCATCCATCCGGTCATACGATCATGTTTTATTAGCTAGACAGTAATATAAAATACCATCATAATCTACCTTATTGGAATGAGTTGATTATTCTCGCAATAAATAAAACGGCTGTGTTTTCTTTTCAGATCCTGTAACTGAATCTCTGAGCGAGCAATTTTCCTGTGGGACTCGACGCATTATCTTTTCTGATTGGACTGAATTTTCTGAGGCTTCTGCCCCCAAAATCGGAAATATGTCGTCAAGTATCTCACCCCGACCTTTGGGTGGAGATGGAGATGGAATGGGAGTCACCACTCCCACGAGTAGATTACCTTCCAATAAGTCTAATCAGAAATTAGTGAACGAAGATTATTTAGGAAGTCAAGAATCTAGTAGAAATAGTCAAGAATTATCGTCCTCCAATCCTGTTATGCAAAGAGGAATATCTACAGAATCTTCCGATCAAAATTGTAGTAGTCTGACAAAATCACAATGGTTGACTGTTTTTGTACTGGTCTATGTTAACCTCATTAATTATATGGACCGATTCACGCTTGCCGGTAAGAAAGATTTTTGGGATAGATGACAGCTTTTCCGAGAGCGTTTGTCTGATTGTTTCTATTTCAGGGATTTTGGACAAAATCCAGTGTAACTTTAAGATTGGAAACAGTGAGGGAGGATTACTCCAAACAGGTATACTTTTTGTCATAGTCTTCATCCTCCATTGTCTTGTGAATGTCATTCACTAGTCTTATGTTTTATTTACAGTATTTGTAATCAGCTACATGATTTTTGCGCCTGCCTTTGGATACTTGGGAGACAGATATTCTCGCCGATGGATTATGGCGTTTGGAGTTTTTCTTTGGAGCCTTACAACTTTACTTGGCTCGTTCATGGATAAAAGCTTCACATGGTTTGTAATTTGCCGAGCGTTAGTTGGAATTGGTGAAGCCAGCTATTCCACCATAGCTCCCACAATTATTAGTGACATGTTTACTAATGATATGAGATCCAAAATGTTGGCGTTATTTTATTTTGCCATACCAGTTGGCAGGTAAGACCAGTGTTCAAACTTTGAAACTGTGATGGTAGAATTACTGAAATATTTTTTTTATTTAGTGGGCTGGGCTACATTGTTGGTTCTGAGACGGAAAGATATACCGATGACTGGAGATGGTCATTACGTGTGACTCCTATTATGGGCGGAATTGCGACGATCCTTATAATTGTTGCAATGATTGACCCACCGAGGTAATTAGAATGAAGATGAAGTTAGCTTTATTATTATAGAAGAATTGTGTTTTATTAATTGTGTTATCTCGCGCACGCAGAGGTGAAAGTGAGGGCTCAACAGAATTAAAAGCTACTTCCTACAAAGAGGATATCGTATATTTAGGAAAAAAGTAATCACCATATATTTATTGAAAGTCTAATTGCAATATTCTAAGAAAATAACTTAATTTTTTCAGTAAAAGCTTCATCCTGTCCACTTTTGGTTTCACATGTAAGTAGTATC
>JAQIWQ010000180.1:0-22663 GCA_034695825.1 Folsomia inoculata | reverse complement strand
TTAATCCCCGCAAACCAATTCTCCGGGTGACGACGTTGAATAAAGCTATGGGAACTACTTTGGTCTGTCCAACATACAGGAAGATTGCTCTACACCTACCATTATGAGAAGCCGGATGAGCAGCTGATGTTCGTTTCAAGACCCGGAGGAGATATTGACGCCCCACTGAAGCTATCAGAAGCGTATTCCTACCTCTTCATAAGACATCTGGATTCAAAATTCAAATTCACAAATGAAACTTCAGTTCCGGTGGAGGTAGGAGATGGCATTTGGAACAACCATAAGTCCGCTATGCGTTGGGGATCGGTAGCTGAAGCTCGCCAAGTTTTATATGCTGTGGAGAACATGGATATTATGGACATCAACAACTTGAACCTTCATCCAGAATTCCAAGCAGCTATCGTATCAACCCATAAGTATTATGAGGTAAACTTTGACAAAGCCAGCCTCATCAATTTCTGTGTCAATTGGCCACAACAAGTTAGAATATAATAGACCAAACTAGAAGGAAGTAGTATAACACAGGAGCTCACGTCTATTATATTTGTGGATGGCGACGTTCTCATGCAACAAACCTGCGTAAACATATCAAAATTCACCAACAAGCCAAATTCGAGTGTGACATATGCGACTTTCACACAGGTTTCTACTTTAAATTTTTGGATCACAAGAAATCACATGAACCTGAAAACTACCCTTTTGCCTGTGAGTTGTGTCACAAACGATACAGCATTCAAGAATCACTCAGTGATCACTTGAGGAGAAAACATGCAGAGGAAACCACACAACATAAACTTAAATGATCTCTACTCATTGTTCTTTCTATGAAACAAATTATATCAATTAAATAATCTTTTGTTTCACTTTGTTATCTTAATAAAACTGACGTCACTTTTAACTATAAATCTGTCTTGTTTTATTCTAACTTACAAGATAAGTCTCTTCAGGGAAAAAATGGTACGACCAAACTGGAGTACGAGCTCTCCTGTGGATGAATTTGATATTATTTAATTTAATGAATGATATTAAAAAACTATCCAATTTAAAACAAAGTCTACCTATGTGGAGGTGTAGATTGGAGCAGCACTTCCGATGGATGGGCAGAGAAATTGGTAGATGATATTATACCAAGGGGTGCCACATTGATTTGTCCTTCTTGAATCTCAATAGGTTCATTATTCAACTTTTTTGAACCAATACCAAAAAGCGCATTTGTATCCGTTCTTCCAATGTACTGCGTAAGAATGGACACAAATGTGGGACAACTGGAAAAAAACCGCCTCGCTGAAACGACAAACTTGTCACAAATGGCTTCAACACATTTTAACTCGGTAAATTGACGAAGATTCTCCTCTTGGCTGATTACTTTGAGCACCATCAGTACAAAGGTCTCCGATACGATGAATGGGCAACAAAAATCATCGTAGGGGGTTTCTGTGTAAGTACAAAAGTAAGTGAAATAAAATTCCAACCCTTCTTTTCGTCAAAGACAAGCATATCCACTCTAACTGGACGATGCTTACTTGCAAGAAATCGGAATATTGGTTCAATGAGCCATTTTGACTGAGTTGCACTCGTTTGAATTTTACAAAACAGATGAATCACAGCATCAACGACTGTTGATGGGACTGATGTCTCCATTATGTTGAAGGCAGCCACCAAATCACCACTCACGAGCACGTTAATGTTATTAGGGTTTGCTAACACGGACATTATTCTCATCATGGTAGACTCCATTTGTAGAACTAGCAAACAACAGAGTCATTTAATGGGTCTGTACAATCTTTTTTTAATTTTTAATTTTTAATAGAACAACTTACCAATATCAGCAATAGTTTTAGGATGACTTTCACCACACTTGGCCACATAATGTACCAACGCATTTTCGTATTCCGTCAATTGGAAGGACTTGGACATTTGACTTAGGAATTCTTGCACCGTTTTTTCGGACTTTATAGTAAAAAAACAAAGCATTACTTTTAAATCGAACCTAATCAAACAAAACAAAAAAGGCTGTAGAACTCACAGTGGAAGTAGTTTTGTATGGAAGACTGACAAAAGATGCCGAAAGAGACATGAGCCGAAACATGACATGGTCAAAAGTTTGTGGTTTGGCAGGCTTGGTATCTCCATTCCCATTAATGGATGAGCAAGTCGAGTGAAGAGACTTCATCTCACCGCCTGGTTTCACTTTCAATTTATTTGGACAGAAAATGTATTGATGCAGAATTTGAGCTGTAATAAAACAAAGGAAGTATTATCATGAATTATTCGAAGCAGTCTCAGTTCTACCGTCAGGAATTTACTCACCCAGTTGCTGCATCAGACTGATAATAGTGGCAGGATTGACATATGAAAGATCTGGACAAGTCAGTCGATCCAAGAATTTGTTAAAGGCATCTGGTATAAAAATGTATTCCAATTAAGCTGGCATCAAATCCGTTGGTCAATAAAAACACCTACCCATGGGAAAATCAGTCGTTATGAAGGGTCCTGACAGAAAATTACTCAACACACGGAGGAGAATCTCTTTCAGACAAGGAGTCCAAGGGGTGTCTGTGGGTTTAAAAGAAAAAGGGTCACAGACTGACTGAACGTAAGTAAAACAAGAGTTGCTCAATAAAATTAAACCTACCAGCACTCAGATGACGAAGGCGGAGTAGAAAATTGTAAAAGTGTTGACAAACAGTTGGTCCAGCCTAAATAATCCAAACAAAAAGTTAGTATTCTTTACAAGTCCCAAGTTGTTTGTAAAATGTGCGACGGCGTACAGAAACAATATGGTTTTTTTGTAGATGCATCCCTGTCCCAGAAATGAATCGTAGAATCATTTCTGGAAAGCATTTATCACTCATAATGTACAGCCACATTCCGTTTGTAGAGTTGAGATTGCGTTGATTGGACACAAGACCAAGACACTGGAATGCTAATCCCCATTCTTGTACCCCAATCCCAGAGTTCCTAAGAATTCAAAACAGTCAAAAAATCAATCAATACGTAAATCATAACTATTATTGTCATTCATTTGCAATCACGCACTTTGTAAAAGCCATCATAAGGGAAGACACAGACGAAGAAGATAATGGAACCACAGGTTTTACTTCATGAGAATCCGATATCCCTCCTAATTCAACATTAATACTAATCCACAACTGGAGAACTTTTTCAATACTGATGGAACAATTCTCTGATGCCATCATTTGGAATATCTTTTCGAAACAGTCAGATAAAAGATGGCTAGACTGGATTGGAGCCGGAACGGCAAATATGTGCTCAGTAGCTTCAGTCTTATTCGTAGACGTTGCAGCATTTTTGAGCACCTCACTTGGAACCTGAACAAATATTCGTTTAACTGCTGTTATCCATTTAAGTACCGTAAACACGTTTTACCTCAATTGGTGCCTTAAGGGACTGACTTAAAACTTCAGAGTCCACTACAGCCATCATTCTAAGCCTAATCTCTGTCGTACTCTCAACTCCATTTTCAAGCCTCGCATCCAACGCTGTCGACACACTGGTGACGCATGGAGCTAGCCTCTTGACCGAATTGGAATTAATTTTCTTGGGCAACGGAATAGGTTTCCCATTCGGCTGGTCGGGACCCACAAAGTGAACGCTAATCTCTTCTATATCCGAGTCATCAGATTCGCCACTAAGAAAGCAAACGTCCATGGGGACTGAGCCTGTTTGACTATCGGCCATCTCATTCCCTACAATTCAAAACAAAAGTCTTTCAATCTACCCAAATTTCGGCTTATTTTTCATACTATTATTTACCCGTTTCCGAGTCCACCTCATCCATGGCCATGTCTTCAACTACGCCTCCAGTTAAAATTGTCCCTTCAAGACCAGTGTTGCTTCCACTTTCTTCAACACCTGACATTATATCCTCCGGGTATAGATTAGCAGTCTCTGTCTCTAAGATTTTAGAACTACTTTTTGATGGGAATAGTTTTTCTCCCTCCAAAATGTCTTGAATGAGGCACATAACTATAAACCAAATATATGGTAGATTGGTAGATATGGTCAAATCATCCAGTTTTCTCTAATAATAAATTACCAGCATGAGAAACCCAAGACGAAGACCAATTCTTTTGTCTGATAAAATCCGAGCCCACCGCGTTAAGGATAAGATTAATCAGTCCTTCCAAGCTAAAGATGGACCCAATGGAGATTGCCGGCCTACAGGCGGTAGCAATACGAGCCAAGGATTTACAAGTGATAAGGAACACATCCGAGTGACAAGTAGAATCCATTCGAAGAAGTAGTAGCCCCAGATTCTTGGCAACCTGGAGGCACAGTTTTGGATCCAGATTTAGATTGATTTCCACGTCTGTCGACGGGCAGGAGTCGTCCTTTCCCTCCTTTTGATGACATCCACTTCTTTTCAGCATCATTTCCGAGCGTCTCATTTGCAGTAAATCTTTAAAATGTTTGGAAGATTGAAGTTTTATATTTTTCCCGATAGATGCCTGCTTCTGTTTGATGGCTTCGATTTTGTTACCCAAAGCCGATAGTTGCATTCCAAGACCAACTGGTTGTTGTTGCTACATAAAAAGAAACAAAATACAGGTATAAACGCATCGGAAGCCACAATTATTGTAATAATAATGTCAATATTTTTGAAACCATACTTGACTTTGACTCACTTGGCTCAGTCCAGTAGCCACATTATCCAACTCCTCCAACTTTTGTTTTGTTGCTAACATTTTCTTCTGGATTCTTCTACGAAATCCGCTGTATTCCTGTGGCTTACTTGGACCCGCTATTCTTCGATATAGTGCACTTTCGCCTTGGATAAAGTCCCACCGTGAAGACACGCAGCTTACTAAAGACACAAAACAGAAAATTATACATCTGTTGCATAACTTACATAGAGCACTATTAATCGGACTAACTATCTTTAGAATCCTTATCCTTTCCCTTTTTGGTTCCAGAGTTGGAACCATTCTCGGACACCAGGGTGCAGTTGATGCCATCCAAACAGAGACAAAGGTACATCACCACCCATCCCAGAAGCGTCATGTCTAATTTCGAACTAAGGAAGCCTTTTGTAGTCTCTACGGGTGCAAGTACTTCTACCAAAAGCTCAAGGGCACTTTCCAGTACGCAAGAATTTTGCCAACTCAGTAGCGACTTTTGCCCCAAGTACACCAGCAGAATGAACACACTACACGACAGCAATAAACAAAAAACAGTCACTGAATCATCCATGTGTTTTCCAAGCTTTAATTTGTCCCTCACCGGTCTTGGGGGAAGAGAAAATGACCCCCAGAAGAAAACAATGATTTCACCGTGGACGCAAGAAATTTTCCCCACCAAGATTGGAATCCGCATACGCGAAGCATGAGCATACAAGTCGACAACTGACACTGACCTAAAGAAGGGAGATGAATAGATCTAGTTACGTCCAAACAATGCAAGAACATCATTTAAGATGACACTGACCATTTTCTAGGACACAAATATTTCGAAACAGAGCTTCACACACTTCCTGGTTCATGTGAGAGTACATTGAATAAGGGATTAGCTGAACGAGAAAAATAAAAAATTAGTTGTTTAGTAAATTCAATTTACTAAATTTAGATGAAACTCACATTAGGCCCCAGGGGGGAATTGGAAGCAAGATAACTAATTCCGAGTAGTGTCTCGATCAGGAACTCGGACAGTAGATGAACTTTATCGGTCGATATTTCTGGAAGACCTTCAAATGACTTCGCTGATGAGGGTGAGTACGGGGCTAGCGACTTTTGCAATCGTCTCATGACGTTCTTTGCCACATTCAATTGCTGTTGCAGCGTAATACACTCCTATGGGGAAATACTTACAGTAACAACAATACAAAAGTAGACTTTTAATGAGTATAATTTTAATCCAAACCTGATATGCAGCCAGAATGGTTTGGTCCGTAGAATTATTGAGCCCCAATTTATTTCTCTCCTTCCCTTTTGGGAGGTAGTAGGAAATGTGGTCAATGCAGGAAATTTCTGGCTTCAAAAGGGGATCTAGCAGTCTCCTTAGTTTGGCACAGGCCAGTTGATAACGACATCCAATGTCCTCGAGTAGATATGACAAGACAGAAAGGTGAGTCTGTACATTGACTGGAGTTAAAATAGAGACATCAGTAGGAGCTTGAAGTCCGGCCGGAATATCATTGGGTAGAAGCGTGGTATGACCGTAAAACAAACCCAGTGGAATTCTACACTTGGTTGTTCCCATTCCATATCGTCCAATCACAGTAATCTAACATAAAAAAATCAACAACAATTAATCCTGTTGTCAGTTCAGCCGATGAATTTATTTGACAAACCTTCAAATATCGACATATAGCGGCGGGTTGAAGATCACTCACAACAAGCGTCCTTAGCCCAATATCTGAAGCTACGACTAACCTTGTCCCATCAGTATCCTCTCGCTGAAGCCAAATATCAATGGACAAGGATACAAGATCGGAGCATGAGGGAATGATCATATCCGTGAGAAGGACAGGCGCTCCAAAATCAAGAACAACAAATCTTCTCGCACCAGAATGCATGCGATCTATTACAATCGCTTGTTGTGGAGGGACATACATCATTTGCTGCAATATGGTGAGAGCAAAAGACGAGTTAAATATACCTGCAAAATTTGTCTTGTCCAAATTTAAACATACCTGCCATGGCGAGAGCAAAAGACGAAGTCCGTCATTGTCTGGAGGACCTTGTGGAGATGAGGCTGCTCCAGACCCTCCAGCCCTTTGTTCTGCAGCAAGGGCAGATAATGTCAGCTTGGCAGATGAGGTACCACTACTAAGCGCCCCCGTAGATGCAGACTTTGATGGACCTGGTGGAGGTGGAAGTGGTGGTCCCTGATCTAGCTCATAGATTTTAATGTAGTCAATTCTAAAAACTTTATTTTTTGTCCTTCGACTCACTTGGAGGAACCGGGAAATTATGAGGCAATGAAGGCATTCCAACTGAATGAAATACTGGAGAGTAGATGGATGTAATTTTCCCACTTCCATTAACTGAATGTGTATGATGACTATGTCCACCCGGTTGTTTCATAACCATTGTGAGCACATTTCCAGGCAGATGACCCGCTTGTGAGAGAGCAGCCAACAAATCCGGATTGTTGGTGGAATACGGCAACTCCACCATTTTGTAGTTGTTACTTTCCATGAATTTGAGATTATCGATATAGTCGAACATAACATCCGAACCATCCATTTTTAGTGCTTTTTGCAACATCATCATGTGTTCCATTTTATCCGGTTGAAGTTCAGACTTTTTGGATCCTTCACCAGTTTGAAGATTTGTGAATGGTTCATAAGGTGATGGAAGGGGAACGGTAGAAAAGGAAGACGGAGTGATTCCTGTCAGCAAGAAAAGCAAAATTTGTCATTTTAGGCTTGACCAATTAACTAAAAACAACACGTCCATTGATCCTCACCTAAATCAATCTTCTCAATACGGGTCCCATCAGAGGCAGCATGGCACGTGAAATGAAGGGGTTCTACTTCTAGAAGCCCCTGAATTTGCTGTTTTGGAGAAAGTGAGCCCATTTTTCCCCACTTTACGCTGAGCGGATTTCCCACAAGTAGATCCCGAAAGTCTACATCCTTCTATAATAAAAAGTAAACGTGATCAAAACAGACGAAATTACAAATGATAACGTACTCTAGTGCTGCACGGGTTTAAGTCAGCATAGCGAACTGTTTTGATTGATGGTAATGAATTGCATTTTGCTAACGTCAACTTAATAAAAAATAAAATACAACATACCAATCCCCAAAGATGAAAAGTTCCACTGCCAACGGCCTGAAATAGTCATAATTTAATAAATCGATGTGGGCAATATTCACGATGCCTCTTGTAATTGAAGTAGGAAACCAAGTGAGTGAGTCGTAATCATAAATTAGAGTCAAAATTAAAATCTATGCAAAAGAAACTTTCTATTATATGGGGTAGGAAAGTTGATAGGTTCAACTATGATGAGTTTTTGGGAAAATCTAATCTTGAAAGTCTGTGTGATCGCAGAAGTATTATTTTGAAGAATTTTGGTAGAAAATTGTTGTTAAATTTAAGATGTAGAAATTTTTTACCCGAACTAAAAGAGCAGGTTCACTGTATGAAATTGCGTAACATTACTCAATTAATGAGGGCTTTTTGTAAAACTGAGAGGTATCGTAATTCGACTATCCCAAATTAATGACGAGTTTATTGCGTCTGGTACTATTTTTGGGAGTTCGTTGGATTATATTCTTTCTTGTATTGATAGTTAAGTTTCATTGTTAATTTAGTTATGAGTCTGGTGTGTGGTATAGTGTGTTGTGTAATTAATAGTATGACTTAGGTAATCAATTGTTAAACTCGCCAAAATGGTTTAGTTATTTATGTATTATATCTACTCCTCGAGCAAGACTATGTAAAAGCTAAGTCCACTACGTTAGAGTATAATAAATTATTCTATTCAATTCAATTCAAACAATCTGAACGCCCACAAATAAACGCCAGAATTTGACCTTCACGTTTGTTATAGTATATGTGACCCACCAACCTGTAACGTTTCTGCCCCGTACAGTCCGGCATAAGTTAGTGGATGCGAGTAGGACTTGGTCACAGGTGGAATTTCCAACTCGAACAGTTCCGGCTCGAATGGTGTTCTGAGTCATTCAAACAACAAAATTAATAGTTAAATTGTCAAATTTTATATTCTATAAATTTTTTTACGTACCCATAAAGTCCAAACCTAAGAAAAGAAATAAAATATGATAAAATATTATAATAATATATGATAATATAATAAAATGTTCCATAAAGTCCAAACCTAAGAAACCATTAGTTGATCAACTACCTGAATATTAATTATTGCAGTTATTAATTTACCTCGTTCTAAGAAGTGAATGGAGCGGATCTGATCTCTTGACAAGTTCGGAAGACACTTCTTTCAGTATTCCAAGCAGAGAATCGCTCGCTTTTCCCAGATTTTCACCTCTTACACGATTAAGTAAAAGAAAATACCACTGCAGCGAGCCTGCAGAAGCACACGACACAATGTATTGCAGCAGATTTAACAGACCATGCAACAAGGCTTTTGAAAAATTGACATCGTCGCTACTGTAAAAGTTCTCGGCCGCTCTGAAACATTAAACAAAAATAATAACTGCTTAATTGTTCATTAATAGCTTCGAGATGAATATCATTTTGTAAACTCACTCTATGCAGAGCACAAGAAGTTTGGCACATTTATGAGCAGTGGAACGATCCGCCATAAGAATTCCTTGCATTACTAACGCTTCCAGCCTATCCTGTACAGCACGAATGAACTTGAGCTGATACGAAATTGAACTAACTGGAGGGCCACAGAGATTCACTGCAGCGATCCAAACGAGCAAGTCTAAGGCTGCGGACTGTGTAGCGTAAC
Source organism: Folsomia inoculata (assembly GCA_034695825.1). Classification (NCBI taxonomy): domain Eukaryota; kingdom Metazoa; phylum Arthropoda; class Collembola; order Entomobryomorpha; family Isotomidae; genus Folsomia; species Folsomia inoculata. The sequence goes on along the minus strand of JAQIWQ010000180.1, from coordinate 13,258 downwards.
AGCTTTCTTCAGATTCCAGAACAGCAATTCGAAGCAGATTGCAAAATACGGGTTCCGATGTAAGAAGTGCCTTCCGTTCAAAGCTGAATAAAGTATTATGGCATTATTGGCATTAATTTATTAGTAAAAAAATTATTCTCGGCGATATATTCAGTTACTTACTCCTCATTTGGGTGTGATGTTGGCTTGACTTGACGAATAGTAATAGATATTTCATTAAGCCAATCACATCCCGTGTAGTCTTTCCTCTTTTCCTCTGGATTACCAGTTCCCGCAGCACCCCCTGAGGAAGAATCACCCCCTGGGATAGGAGGAGGTTTAGTATGAGGACCCAACGGATGAGTCATGCTGGTTCCAAAGTGGGGATGAAATGATGGTAAAAACTCGACTGACATTTCTTCTTTTGACCATCCAGACTTGATTGCCGTCTTGATCCCTTGAAATTTTGCCTTTTGAACTGCAAGTTTTTCTTGATGATTAGCCAACACGGCGACAAGACCTTGATTAATCTTTTTCCTACTGGCATTAACATCAGTGGCACTGCTGGAATTTGAAGCTGATGATGGATTTGATATTGATGACGTAGAGTCTTCCAGTTTGCCCAAATTCTTGGCTCGGATGTGAAGATAAAAGTTTCTTCCTCTTCGAAGTATGAGTGATGGACTGGTCATGACGACTGTGCCACCGGTAGCCGAAAGATCAACGTAGGAGCCCAAATCAAGTGGGCCACAAACCAATTCTGCAGAAATTGACTTGAGAAATTCATTTGTGGGGGTTTTGCTCTTGAGCGAACTTCCAAAATCAATCTGTTTATCCACATCGGGTAAATCTTTTTTATTTGACTTGGGCTGGACAGCACGATACAGACTGATTTCGATGGACGGAAGATATGCGGCGACACATCCAGCTTGGAGAAGGAACTTGACATCTAAATGTCCCACCCGAGTTGATTTTGATAAAGTTATCTCAAAAATGTGTTCTTTCCGTGAAATTCTAAAAACACCCAACAATAAAATTTTGCCACAGCTTAATGAAGCTCTACTTTATAATAACTCACTTATTCCTTTGAAGCTTCCAGGTCAATGTGCTGCCATTGAATTCATTTTCATTATGCTGCAAATGCTGGGGATGTTTCCTCTCTTTCTGGGCTTGAATGACTTTTTGCCAGCAGGACGCCACTATAGTTATTAACAACACAGTATTAAACAAGTTACAATGAAACAACGCGGAATAATAGTTCAAAAGTATTTCAGTTTAGATAAGTTAACAAAGTGGTATAAAATATTCCTTGACTGCTATTTCATGTACAAAATTTCTTTCAAATAAAGAAGAATAAGTGGGGGTCATTTAAGTTTATGTTGTGGTTCCCTCTGCATGTTTTCGCTCCATGTGCCGGCTGAGGTTTAATTGAAATTTGTATAGTTTGGGGCACAATTCGCAGGCAAAATGATACTTTTCGGGTTCATGTGTTTTCTTGTGATCCGAAAATTCATAGTAAAAATCAGTATCCTTACCATTTGCGCTAAAGGATGGTTTGATGTTCTCAAAATTGGTGAGATTGAGCAACGATTTGAGCGATGACACGGTAAGACTTTGGTTCACAGCTAGATTTGGGTCTTCCAAACTCATGACGAGTTGAGGCTCTGACTTGTTTGCCTGGGAGGCGTTTGAAAAAGAGGAAGCGGCAGTCTTTGTTTCTACAGGTTTAGACTCTTCCAAAGCATAAAGAAGCTCCTCCGCGTCTGATGGATTGTTAACAGGATAAAATTCCAGCGTTCCGGATGACGTACCACAGCAGAGTCGTTCTAGGCCTGTGAAATATTTTAAATAAATCAGAATTTGGAATTTACAGAAATGTTAGCAAAAAGAATAGCGGGTGCTGAGTGTTGAAGAAACTTACTGGAGACATACGAAATGGCTGTCACTCGCACATCATTTCCTGGTCGTTTTATCACACTTGCAACACTCAGATCTTGTATTTTCCAGAGCCAGACTTCTCCATTTGTGAGTGCTGTAGCAAGAAACGAGTCACCAGAATCTGGAGGCACAAAACAAGCCCGCACAACCAACTCGTTTCTACTGTCCAACTTTCGCAGGCAGCTATAATCTTTTGAGACACGGACCGACATGTTATCCGCGTATATTTTGTAGGAAATCAGTGCCCCCAGCACTTGACGTTGGTCTGCCTTTTCCTCCTTCTTTAATGATGACGATGGATCCTCGGTTCCGAGTATCACAATGAGTTGGGATCCATCAAGTGTGGGTAGCAGATGATTTACAGTGGCGTTCTTTCCAATTTCTTCTGGTCCAGGAAGCGGAACTTGTTGAAGAATGAGAACTGTTGGATTCTTCTTTTTTGTAGAAATTGGTTCATTATTCTTCTTGGCAGTAGCTAAAGCTGTCGCTCCCTTTTTCTTTTGAATGCTTGAAGAAATTGCAACGCACCCTGGGCCTGACGAAGGCGGCAATGTCCCACCAGAACTCATGCCTACTCCAGGAATCTCTAAAAAAGCACCCCCCGAACCCGAGTCCGACATGTTCAGATCAGAAAAAATACTAACAGAATCTGACATTAGTTCTGCTTCTGAGATGTAGGATGTGAAAGCATCTTCGTCAAATGCTTGGCTTTCTTGCTTTGTACCTGTATCAAAGTTTAAACAAAGCTTCAGTCAGTGCAGCTGCAGCTAGCTGCGAATTTAATTTGTTAAGGTTTATACCTGTACTTCCTGAAGGGGTATAACAGTCATCGGAAGGTTTCGCTGAATCCTCATTAACTGACATGTGAATTGCATTCGTACCTAGGTCGTACACCACGATGAATTGGGAAAAGGGGATATTTTCTTTCAGCAGTGTTCCACCCACAACAACGGATGGAGGAACGGGTTTTTGCTGGCTTGAATTGTTGTCTGTAGTGGAACAAGTTGGAGATCCCAAAATGGCCACGGAAGACAATATCACGCTCTCTCTCGAGTTTACGTTGTGTTCTAAGGAGTCTAAATAAAAGAAATTGTTATGCTTCTAAAAGAATTTCATAAAATCATGTTTTCGCACATTCTTACCTTTGACAAGATGAGAAATATCAGCTCCTAAGATGGTCTCGGAAGTATCCATCACCCATGCTTCTTTTGGTTTCAAAGCTACATCGCAATAACTTGAATATAAATTGGCTCTAACTATATCCCTTGGAGTAACTTCAATTTGCGCTAATTCCTACCGACATGGAACAAATAAACCAGAGTTTAAAACACTCAATCTAATTTATAGCTCTTTTCTTGACTACCTTTGCCTGCTTAACAATTTCCCACACAACAACATGACCTTGACTGTAGCCGACAACGGCACCAGCAGGACAGGAAGAGCGTCCCAATATTGGAGATCCAATTCCACTTCTACCAACGCGTGATGCAGGAGCAGTGGCGAAAGAAAGACTCAACGGAACATTATGAGTGTGTTCTCCACGAACAAAGGGGCAAAATGGAGAGTGACGTTCATGTTCAGACCTTTAAAATAACAACCGTTTCCTTAATAACTTTACAATAAGACTTTCAAAAGTTTAGTCGTAATTGTTCGAACCATGGTTCATCTGTAGGTTCCCAACTGACTAAACAAACATTACAGGAAAAACAAAGGGCTCTATCATCTCCATTTGCGCTTGGATTATGATAAAATCCAGCTTGTGCCATCTTAGCTGGGAGTGCCCATCTAAAGAAAAAAGAGCCAGGTTGTGCTTTAAAAACTAAAAACTGTCCCATAATATACTCCAGTCCATCTACTCCAGTAAGTCAACGTCTCCTTATTATTTCGCTTACTTGTAGTCAGCATGCGGCCAATTGTGAAAAGTGTTTAACCTAGCAGATTCACTAAACATTTGTGTTTTATCCAAGGGAAGATCAGATGGCGATTCTCCCTCTCCCTTTGGCGGAGGATGAAGCATGTTAAGTCTCTCTAGGATGGAGGACGCAATAGACAATTGGGGGATGTACCGATTCTTCTTTACCAACTCAGTCACTAGGGCTTGGACACAATTTTTGATGAGGTAATGTGGCAACTCCAACTTTACTGTATTCCACTAATAAAACCAACAAACAATCGCATGTTATTCGACTCATTCCATAAACTCCAATCCAATTCATTCGTAACTACCTTTTCCTTCTTGCCACACAAAAGGGGTAAACTACCAGCTTCAGTTTCCTTACTACTGATTAATGACTTTAGTTGCTTTTGAACAGAGGATATTTCGGGATCTAAAGTTATATCTGCTTCCAGTGTGGACAGTGAATGAGCTAAACTCTCCGCCTAACAAAAGACCAACCCCATTAATTCAAACGGATTCAATACCACCCGACCCCATCAACCAATTGAAACCTACCTCTGACTTATTGAGCTCAATCTGGACCCTATCCTTTGATGATTTTACCTGTCCCTGAAGAACCGATCCCAGCAAAAGTATTCCATTATACTCACTACGAATCCCAACAAGGCTTCCTTCAACAACAATAACTTTATCGATTCCTATCCCAAAGTTCCAGTCTCCTCCGTGATGATGCGTCAGACTACTAGATTCCAACAAGTCATCTACACATAAACGAAGTGATTAATCTCTATAATCCACTCCTCAATTAATTTCTTGCTTGCTTGATTATTATGACTTACGTGTGTTTGTTGTATAAACAAGTTCCCTTAATGTAGGATCCACCACATAAAATTTTCCATCTCCAGTCCCAACTAAAATAACGTTGAGATTTTCATGATAAGCCAGGCCCAAGATGGGACCTACACCTTGGCCCAATTCTACACGACTTCCATCATTTCGTAATTCCTCCATTTAATGGACGATGATGACTCCTCCCAAGAAGATTGATGGGCAAGGGGTCATCAGGTAGGGCAGGGTTGGGTAGTTGGATTCAAAAACCACCACTATCAAATCACCAACTTTTAATAACTCGCCAAATAATTAAATTTCAAATTGAAGAGAAAAACTAAATTAAATCTCACCTCACTAAAACTGACGGAATTTGTTTAAATATTTTGCAACGTTTCTAGGATTAATATCTAACTAAAACTAAATCTAACTAAACTTGGACTATACTTGACCTTGCTTTTCTTCCGTCCCCAACCGTCGGGTGGGGTTTTTGGGTGAATGGGGGATGAGTTATTTTTAAGGAAAATAAAAATAATGTAGTTTAATAATTGCAAGAGGAAAAGTTGCAGAGTAAATTTTTGCGAGTAATAGTAGAATGAATTTTCTGGTTCTCTCCTCTGTTCTTCTGGTTGGATGGCTGGTATGGTTTTTCGATAGATGTGCCTGCTCTGGCCTGCTGGCTGCTGCCTGTGGTGGTCTACTCGGCTCAAACTGGAGACAAGTTCACTTTTCCCAACAAATCAGACACGTTCGCCAATCACACTTCATGTAACATCCACCACCACCAACCAACACTTGAGACACGGACGACACAATCAGATCAACGTTTTGATAAAATGTTGACTAGAATGAAGAAAGAATTTAATTCCTAGGGATTTAAGAGCCATTTATCGTCAATAACCACAACCAGGCAGGGACTGACCAGGTAATAAAATCCGAGTGTCCAGGAGAAGCCAAGAAACGTTAGAAGATGCGTCTTAATTAAGAGCTGAATGAAAGGTGTATAAGGAATCCAATCCTCATCAATTGTTCATTTTCCACATTTTCATCAATCCCTTCCTCTTGTCCTACTACATTGTGACATGGACATGCATGCATGAGGCATGAAGGAGCTTCCTAATTCACTTGACTCATTAATCCCATCTCTCTCCACTGTCTCCATGCACATTTCTCTCTTATTAAGGAATCTCCTCATTATAGTACCATATAAATCACTGCTTTCATTATTACATCAACTCATATCAGATATTGATATTATCAATTAATCAACTTTAGCTTTTTCTTGATTAATTTTTCATGCACTTCAGTCCACTAATTTTGCATAGCGTTGGCTATTTTATTTGCACACCCACATCTATGCAGACTTGCAGACAGTGTAATTTGTACACATTACAACATTTACAACCAAGTCCACTTGTACTATCTAATGCATGGTATAGTTAGTATAGAACAAAGTAAAGCCAATCTACCTTTTAACATCCTTCTTCTTCATCTCACCTGCACCAACTATAACTGCACCTACTTGCCTTTACCTTTACTACCTAACCTACTACCTCTGTCTCATCCTTACTTACTTTACCATAACTTGATTCAGTTACTTTCTGACTTTTCATGGGGAAGCAGCACTGACTGACTGATCTGACTACCACAAACAATCTCATCGACATGACCGAGTTCCCCACTTAAAAACTAACCAGGGGGTCCATCAGTCTTAACAAAGCATTTAAAACACACAACACAATATCCCAACCCATTCTGGAATAAAGGCTTTACATCCGCATGCATAACATTAAAAAGTGTTGATTCCATACAATACAAACAAGGCATTATTTGCTTTAGTTTAATTTTATGCTCCAGTTTCTTCAAGTGTCAAAGTTGACAAAGTGCTCATTTAGTGTATTTAACCAGTTTAAGTGTGTCTCACATTAATTGTTCCATTTGTGTCTCAGTCTCCAGCAGAAGAGCCGTCTCAATTTCCCCAATGTCCACCTTCTTGTTCATTATTAGTCTTGAACATTAATTAAACATGACCCAAGAAATACAAATAAACCTCAGGTTGGTATTCGTATCATTCCTTTATCAATAACTTTCCAACATAATATTTTTATACATCTTCTTGTATTGTCATCAAGTTGCTGATGAATGCATTCTTGGTTAATTTAATGCCCTGATATAATGTAGTTAGTAGGTTGTAGGGTAGATTGGGAAGTATGAGACGTTTCATATCGTTACATTGCATGTTTTCTTGGTCACATTCACATGAATTTTACATTTTTTAACTCTCAATTTCCCATTAAACCAAATGAATGACCATACTAGAGCATTAGCTACATGCACATATTATATTTTCTGTACATCTTTTTCCCATTTTACATACAGAAGAAGAGCAAGAGTAGTCATACTTTTGTTTTCTTATCTAATTGTAAGTGTGCCATTCACAACAATCTTCATTTGCAGTTGCACTTTAAAGTTTTACTATGTGTATAATCTACTTTTATTGTCTAAACTAAAGTAAACTACCTTTCCGGCCTTCATTCTCACTTTTCCCACACCAAACATATATTTTCTAAGAATTGTCGGTATTGAAATTGAAAATATGTGCTACATTTCCACTTATATATATGTCCACCTGCCTAAGTACATGCACTACCTCTATGTACTGGTAGATGTCTTCTATCTGTCAACACTGTGAAAGTGTCAATGTATTTGCCTACATCCGGAATTGCTCACTCACTTCTTTCCCAATCTTACAGAAGTGAGTGACATGCATTTTGCCAAAAAACTATACATTTCCTTTTACACCATCAAATTACTACCTACTGCAGCTCTTGTTGGACATTCATTACATAGAGGTTGACACTAATGTTGACGATATGCCTACCATACCACCCACAGGATAGACACTTCTTGGTTAATCATACACTCCAATGGGCAATTAGTGCAAACATAATTAAAATTCAATCAGGGGACAATTCATTATACACTAATCCATATGTATGTAATTACAACAAACACGACTTTTTGCATGATTAATGATCAGTCAAGTGCATGTAATCATTCATTATGCACTGCATTTTAATGAATTTGTTACATTCACATTACATTAAGATTCAACCATAAAACTGCATCATGTGCACAATTAAAAACATCAAACCCTTTTAGTTTTCATCCTTTGTTGGTGTCACAAAAACATTTAAAACTTTGTTGGACACTTTCATTTCACAAAAGATGGGGAAAAAACCTTCATTTTTTTATTTGAGAGAAAGCTTATAATTTTGGAAGGAAGGAAGGCGAGTCGGAATATATAGAGGAGATGACGGGATCAAAAAAGCCGATTCAATTAGTAAACACTTGCTTAAATTTTATTTATGGAGTCAATTTCTTTGCACGTGCAGTACCAATTTATTATCCAACCCTTTTTGACATTTTTAACTACTCACTTTTTCTTTCACTTGGCATTAAATAAGTCCTGAATTTATTGTAGTGCATAAGAATCATGAACATGCACACCTACTATATTAATTGATCAAGGGGAATATAATATTTTATACTTCTTTCTTATACCCTTGTATTCAATTAAGTGATGGGATCCGTTGGATTAGATCGGATTATGGTACCCATACCCAACTGGTAATCCGACTTGGATATTTCACTGTATCCTATCCGACAAGTCCGTCGGATATCCATGGATCGGATCTAATAATCCAATGAATCTGAGGGATTTTCGCATTGTCTTCCGGACTTTATCTGATCCGTAGTATCGGATATCGAATCATTTTTTCATCGATCCGATCCGTCAGGATATAAGATGTCATCATATTCTATCCCTAGAACTAAATATTTCCGCATGTATATTTATATTAAAAAGGCTTACAAATTAAAATGATTCACTAAAGTTGTATGCACTTTATTTTTTGTTTCGTAAATTAAAACAAGCATGCATGCATTCATGTAATATAGAAAAAGAACAAGTTATTGAGTACCTATGATTCTTCAAAAAAATTGTGAATTGTAAATTCCTTGCGATACCATTGCCTCAGTATACCATTGATTACGAATTGTAGGTTCATTATCAAATATGACGTTTTGCTCGAAATAGACATGGTGGATTTAAATTATTTACAGACATAAATTAAGAGATAATTGACAGGCACAACGTAAGTAAAGGAATATTGTACAGAGTGGCAATTGATGAGGTAAAGACTTTATCAAATATTCCTAAAAAATAAAACACTTGACAGACTCATTCAGAAAAAGTAGTTTGACAAAGTGGAACTGCATTAGTATACGAGCAAGGGACATCAACCCACTTGAAATCGCTGTATCGCATCATTCCACAATTCTCCTCCCGAATTCCACCCTGATGATCAGTGTCCCAGTTATTATAGTTTAAAACAGGACCGTCCAACCACGACCATTCGCCTTCATGATTCATGTCCCATAATCCCAACCAAAGGTGTCTACTAACTACATGAAAATATCAAATAATTATTTCACCTTTCATGGAAGGAAATGCATAGTTTTTATAGCTTTTTTGTGCATACAGGTACTGCTATTGTAGTATGACTCGATTGCTTTCTGCTCAGCAAGAATAGTTATCGAGGCTGATGTCATTTCATTCCTGTGACAAAATTCCATAAATTCCATAAAGCTGTGGGACTGCAATTAATTAAACAAGTTGTTTTGTTAATGACTCTGATTCCATTGTTGAGGTGTCATGTTCAATTTTCTTACGAATCCTTGAGCCTCACGGTAATAGATTTTGTTTTCTACTCTACCAACAAATTCTAGAACGGCATTGTTGACTCCTCCTGGGGGGACATTATTCGTTACCTCCTTCCCCTGTCCATAGGGGACAATGAGGAAAATTAAAAAAATGCAAAGTAGGCAAGGAATGATCTTCATCCTGAATTTAGTACAGTGAAAACTTGAGAGGGGTTCAATCTCTTTTCTATACTGAATTTCTACGCTTGAAATGCTTACAACTTACTAATTAATTACCACTTGATAATTATCAACAACGGCAGAAATATGTCCTGCTCCATGATAATCATGAATGATAAGATGATAACGTACAGACTGTAATCAAAAACTCGGCATCATAATTTCATCAACCCAAAAACGAATTCGATTCGAAAACTTTGCACAAGTGTCAGAAAAACATTTAAAACTTTGATGAACATTCATTTCACACAAAAAACTTGACTTCTTAGAAAGCTTGATCTTGGAAGGAATACCTAAGGAAAGTAGGACGGGACTTGACCGAAAATGCCGATTCAATCAGAACACACTTGCTTAAATTTTATTTATGAAATCAATTTTTACACCTATTTAATATTCCACCGTTTTTAGCATTTTTTTTATTGTTCTTTACGTTACTTGGCATTACATAAGGCCTGAATTCACTCCATTCTAGTGCATACAAATCGTATGCAATATCATATCATTCATGTAAGAAAAGACCACACCCATGCCATGCCAGTCAGTGAGTAGTTTAGTGGTGGTAGTACAACTTCATTGGCTTCTGGCTAAATAATTTATCACCATGGATAATAGACAAAAATGTCCACATCCTTCTGTTGAGTCAGTTCAGTAGGAAGACTGGAGTCAAGGGCTTATGTAAAATGATCCAGTTTTTAGCATTGGTAGAGTTAATTGTTCTATATAGTCTAGCCCCCAGCAAGAAGCATAATGATATTAGAATTGCTGAATGTTAATTAAACTACATGTAAACTACATTGGATAGGGTTGCATATTTTATGAAAAAGGCTGCAAGAAATAAGTCTGGAATGTATGTACACCTGCCCAAAGGGACATTTAAATTATCCGTTTATGTAGCTATAAAAATTCAACAAGAGAGAGAGAGACATTAAATAACTGCATGCGGATGGATGTAATGCATCATAAATTGGATCGTCCTATGGTTCACTACTATACTGTCCACTTGACTTGTCAAATGTGATTTTAGTATGTGATTTTATTATACTTGAACAATTACAGTTCTGTTCTATGATTATACAATTGAAAAGAAGATGCAAAAATGTAATGAAGAGATAAAAAGAGTCATCTTTATAGAAATCAAGGCAGACGACTTAATTAGTATACATACATGGCCAATCTCTACAGGAAGAAGAAGGATGCATTGATTGCTTATTACATGATCTGGATCATAATTGCACGAAGAAGAATAAAAGAACAATGCATTATGCATAAATAAAAATGATGCCAACTTATTCCCCTTCAAAATGTCCATGTCAGTCAAGTCAACTCAAGTCAGTCCATGAATGAATTGTCAATCTAATTGCATTCATCTACTAATCCAATCCTACATTTTGTTTCCGTCTTTTGTCTATCCAACTTTTTTACCTGATAAATAAAGATGAGCCATTCTTTGTCAAGAAATGGTTTGCTGTCTGGTCTCGATGCATTTCGAGTTTTACCATCGTTATTAGAAATTGGAGCAGGTGTAAGAACCTGAAACCCAAAAATGAATGAAGGTCACTTGGTATTCTTAACTGGGTCACTAGGTAGTAGGTACCCTCTACCCATCTGTACCCCTATCTTAAATCGTTAAATCCAGTAAAAGTGAATTCTTGTATTTTCTAATCCCAATAATATCGGACATTCTTCTGACTACATAAAACGTTCCTTTGACATCTCATACTAATTGACGTTTACCTGATGCCATTTCCCTTTCGTTGGACTGTCATGTATTTTGCTATTTATGTAATGTACATATTAGACAGTTCAGTACTTTGGTCACATTCACTCATTCATCGTGAAATATGACCACTTTCCCAATAGATTTGAGATGAGATGGAGATAAATATGTAACGATTTAAGGCTTAAGTGCAGTTCCTTGTGCAAGAGCCACAAACGAACGACATAAAATAAACTACCACCAGGTAGATATGTGGCATATTTACAGGCTGCAATTACAATTTATAGGTTTTAAATCGCTTTACGGACATGCATGCATCCACCCACATGCACGGGGGGATTATTGCTCTGGTGTGGTGTGGGTACCTAATTTAATATGTACGCATTATAAAATGCTTCGTAAATCTTCCTGCATGCACTAAATAGTCCTCTCAATATTATAATGCCTACTTAATCGCCAATCGTGTGGTTGGTGTAGTGTGGGAAAACCTGGGCTAATAAAACATAATCCTGCTGAATTTCTACATTACGACACCACTTTTTTCATCATTCATAAAAGGTTCGTCATATTTATGCAATATTTCATGCATCTCTTCTGAACAAGAAAAGAAAACCCAACTAGGTGTCAATCTTAAAATATGCTGCAATTTTAATAATAACAAAATGAACTGAACGTGTTCATATAAGTTCAAGCTATTTCGACTCTGAGTGATGCCTACATAATAAAAGTTACGTACACTGATTCAATTCTTAGAGGAAATTGAAAATTCTAGTCCAAAAGCCACAATGACCACAAATGCACTTTCGTAACTGAAATGTCAATCAAAGAATCAAATACGGTTGATCTTGGGACCAATCTGTACCTTTGTACATTTGTGCAAACTTTATTATATATTTGTCACCCTCTGATTGATTCGTGAGTGAATTGATCTCCTTCCTGACCAACAATTCTGCATGCATATCATTCGGGAATGATGCACATAGTTGTACAATAATGTGCTCCAATATTCCACTTAAGCCATGTACATACCATTTTCATTGATGCATTGTTGTTTTCTTCATGTGAAGGGACACGTTTTAGTACTTTAATTTGTACTGATGTATGTACTTGGTGTCGTGACATTGCGGCCCAAATGAGAAATAAATTGTAATAAGGACGACGCATTTTCTCACAACGCTACCTCGTCATGTAATTTAATGTAAATCACCAATACCAAAGTATAATTGAATGAATGCGAAGGATATTCAACCCTTCACTCCTTGCAAGCAATTGATTCCAATCCATCCAACAATGGATGAATAAGGGATTCATAATACAAATCCAATTCAACAATGTTAATCATTTCCACTTTGATTGTTATTTGCAGATGGTGCAGCAATCTGCTCATCCTCGCCCTCCTTCTAGTCACTAATAACTCAAATGCTCTGGACACACCCACCGTAACCTCAACCTCGACATCGACATCGACTAATTCTTCATCAACGGGTAAGAACCGTGCAATAAATGCGATTTCCCTAAATTATCTAGGTTTATTCATTTATTGTATTCGCTAATTCCCTTCGTAATTCCACCACATAAATTTCCTTGACTTACAAATAATATAAGCTTACTGACTGCATTTTGCGGTCTCATCTTTCTTATTACAGTGTAATCTTCCAATTGTCCATCAATCAATCACCACAAGCAATAATGAACCTAACCTAACCAACCGCAGTTAGTGTTAGTAGAGCAACAATGGTTCATTTGTTCAGTTCATATCAAACCAAGCATTATTGTCCTTTCATGGAAGGAAGCCTTCAAAGTTTCAATTCTATTTCAATTTAAATTTAGTAAGGCAGTAGTGTTCAGTTCAGTTCATCCATCAGCCATCTTTACAATTAGTATTTAATTGTGTCACCCATGCACCGGTATATACCTGTTATAGTCTTGGTTTGCATGCAGTCATTTTTAATTCC
>JAQIWQ010000179.1:0-22670 GCA_034695825.1 Folsomia inoculata | reverse complement strand
TTTTAGTATCGAGGCGTTTTTGACCACACTCCGTATATTATTTTACCCGTTTTCAAGTCATCATTTCTTAGTGTGTAGAAGGGGTCCAAGCCTGTGACTTGTACATTGTTCACAATGGACTCCAACCCAGCCACCTGGAACTCTTGAATAATTACATACCCCTCACTTTATTTCACGTCACACCCCAAACATGCGTAGAATCGAAATATCGTAGTTCGTGTACTACACATTCTCCGAGAGACTCTCTCCGAGAGATTGACCTAAGCAGAGGTCGGATTGCATTTTGTAGAATTATTTATGTTATACTTCGTGATAATGAGGGGCAGATCTTTACATCTGCTCTATGGCCAACAGTAGTCGAAGCCACGGTAATTTATGGCTATCAGTATAAAGGGTATGATGGGCCTGCAATCAAACCCTACCACAATATATACCAATTGGTGTATTCACCAAGCAAATTCAATGCACAGTTATTGGCAGCAGGATTCTACATTTATGGAGAATATAATGGTGTAGATTTTCTCTGCGCTGTGTCAACGACGTTACCCGATAACCAACTGGAGCTGTGCATTTTGATACAAGGATTCGAAAAAATTCAACCAGACATTTTTGGCAATTTTGAATCCTTGTATCAAAATACACAGTTTCAAAAATGTCTGGTCGTCGGGAGGGACAAGAACATTCTGCAAATTTATCAGCAGACAAGAAAACCTCCAAAAAGTTGGAGGATGCAATGGTTGGAGGAAATACACTCACTAGGTGATTTGTCTCAAATTCCCCTACACGAAAATCCATTCGACCGCGAAGTCAAATTCTATTTTCATTTGCACATGGCGCAAGCCGTGTTTCGAAAAATCAATTCCTCCTTCTTTTTGTCATTTTCTGGTGTATATGGTGGACAGGGAGAGGTGCACATAAGTTTAGCTTACGGTAACATTAATGCGATTCACCTTTCCCTGTTCGGGTGGGAATTTCTGACTTGCTATAAAACAGAGAAAATTACTTTTGATTTCTACCTCATCCCCTTCCAGCCAGAGTTGTGGTTTTCTACCATCGCAATGTGTGGTATACTCGTGATTATTACCAAAGTTTATCTCGCAGTTGCAAAGATCCAAACCCCCTTTTGTCCATGGCTCTACATTTTGGGATCACTCTTTGAAGAGGTAATTCCTGTCCCAAGAGGACTGGAGGGGAAAACAGTTTTCCGTCTCGTCCTTGGGTCCTGGGTCTTCATGTCTGTTACTCTCACAAATGTCTACAATGGACTGCTGATCACCTACTTGAATTCCCCTTTCGAGGCGGATAGAGTGGAAACCTTCAAGGAATTGGTCTGTGATTGGAGGGATGTCAAATATTCATACAAGGAATATACAAACCTAGCTCCCAATTCGTCTCAACTTGCAAACACTTTGGACATTACTAAGGTACAGGAAAACACATGGTCAGGGCTTTGGAGAAGGCTACCACCGAAAGAAAGTATAGATCCTGGCTGCTTTAGATTTCTTTTCACTAGATTACATCAGGGTGTGGATGTAGACAACTTTAGGGCAGAATTAACCGGCATTCTAACTGATTATGAGCATGGTAGAGGAATAGATGAAGTATTTTTGAATATTCTCCACCCCAAACATCCTCTCCTTCCCAAAAGCTTTACCTCCTGGAGAGAGATTTCCTCACCTTCAGGATTTCAAGGAATGGTTGAAAGAGAGATTACCGAGTGCGGGAAATCTGTATTTGTAGCAAAGACCACAGACCTGCAGGCTGAACTTTTGTTACTATCAAAGAAATATCCATGGCTCAAGCTCTACAAAAGCAAAGACTCGTCGCATAAACGGTGGAATGTAGTAGAGTTCTGGAGGGCGGGAGTATCCAAAATTCGCGGGTATTACAAATCATTCCTAGAGTCAGGAATTTATGAAAGGTTGATGAAGGAGGAGGAAGGACGAAAATATTTTAGGCGGGAACGCGTTGGAGAATACAAACCCCCCCAGGGCAGCATGACAATGGAAGGGTGCATTGTTACCTTGTTCATTTTGGGTGCTGGGGGGTTATCTCTGGGAATGGTCTGTTTCACTGTTGAAGCTCGTTATACAATTATGCAATTATTTATCTTGATCATCAAATATTTATGCTTAAATCTCTTGTCAGAAATGAAAAAGAAACTTTCCCGTAAGGTGGATATTTCTCCTCCGGGTTTGAAAAAAACAAGCCAACCCCGGGGTTTTTTACTATCAAAACATATTTCCCAACCCCAAAGAAACCCACCCATTAATTAAAGCCAAAGTCGAATATATTGGCACTTTCTCAATAATGTTTTTAAGAACTATTATCGCTTTCAATACAGGTGAATGACTGTGAATTCAACTGTTTTATTGGCAAAAATTATAAGCAAGATTCCAAAATGCACGACTACTTGCCTTGTTTAAATTTATTTAGACTGTAAAGAATTAGAAATAAAAAAAACAATATTTATTAGCAGCAATATTAAGGACATTTGATTTGACTAATAATTTTTGTATGCATTAATTTAAATCTAGCAAATATGATGCAATTTTATTGTTAGGTTTCTGGTATAAATAGATGAGTTACACAACTTTATACTTTCAAGTGTCTTGTAAATAAATACTTGGTTCAACCTCACCTCCGATTTAGAAAACAGAACCTGCTACGACAAGGATTCCCCATGCATCGGTGTTAATGTTGTTGCCGCATTTTGCTAAATTCTAATTGTTATTAAACTCTACCGTGTTCGTTTTACAGGATGATTGAAATTGATACCCTCATAAATGGTAGTACCTGGCATGAAAATAAATTCACGGAATGCCTCAGAAATGCATGTTTGTTGGTAAACATTACCCATTGTTCCACTCCAGTCATTGCAATATGTATGGCTTTGGGAAATCCCCCGTGAGAATTTTTTCGAATACCTGAAAAGATTCGTGGCGCAACTTTGTCTAGGGTGCGCATAATCTAAATTATATTTCTATAACAAGGACGAGTCTAAGGAAGAACCCAATCTTAATTTGTTATACTTTAATTAGTTGGCTGATGTCAGACTTACTCTTCTCCACGGAACGTCAAAATTGTGTAGTTGCCCTCAACAAGGTTGTTGAACAAGGACCCCACACGGCCCCCCCCCCCCAGTGGTCGTGTGGGGTTCTTGTTTACTGATCCAAGCAAGAGTGTACAGTTTGGAAATTTATAAAGTGTTTAAATTAAGTACTTGTACTATCAGTGGCTTTGTATTTATTTCATTACCAATTTCCATACCCCAATCGCCAGGAACGACTACGGAAGAAGAAGGTTCTGCATATTTGGAGGCACATGCAAGCTTCTCTCCCTGTGTTAATGTTGGAGTTTGGGTTGAAGACACTAACTTCAATAATGTGCGACAATGGCAAAGGTCAGTCTTTCCAACTAAATCCTTTTATTATTATTTATTGTTGTTTAATGTCCGACTAGAATGATCTCTGACTCGAATTTTGTTGGTTTGTTTGTGACTGAAAACTGGAACTAACTCTTGCGGACACACACTTGGCGCGCTCTAGTACTATAAGGACATTAAAATATTGCGCAAATATCCCTCTGTCTCTCTCCAGCCTCCAGACAAGGACCAGACGAATGAATATCAATCAAGTGACGAACCTGGGTGTGGGTGGGAAGGGTGAATGAGTAGTGATGTAACTGATGATGAAATAATAATTTATGTAGTTGTGGGTAGGATTTACCCCGTTTTGGTCTTGTTAGTCTTGAAAGAGATATGCAAAACTCAGTTGACCAAGGTTCAGCAGTTCAAAGATTGAATCGCAACCAACCACTGACTCGTAATAGTTGGTCATGGTCACGAAACCGAAGCCTTTACACTTGTTCTTCTGTAAATCTCGAATCACTTTCACCCTCTACATAGACTGCTCCAAAAGGTCCAAATAAATAACTGCCACAGCACAGTTTCCTCCGTCTCCGGTGCAAGGTTGTAGACAAAGATGCACGAGACCGCACCATTCATTGCGTTCCTCGGAATGACTGTGTTAGCAAGCAGGTCACCTGCCAGCGGTGAGTACCTGGAAAGAGGAGAAAAAGGAATGTACCGCAGTCCGTCTGTGGCATGATTGATTGATTGACCGCAGAACCGTCGCGCCGCGGCAGCTGCAGCCTGCGGAGCAGCTAAATATGCCGCCATAGCGGGGAAAGTGCCTTTGTGTTGTTCCTTTTAGGTTGTTTGCAAACTTGAACGTCTCTGGCAGGCTCCGTCGACCTTTTGGAATAGTTCCGTTCAGCTCTTGCGGATCCCTCATTCAGCTTCCACGCATTGGTCAAAATAGCACTCTTGTACGCAATTAATATCATATTTGGTAGATTTAATGGAGTGCTAGTCTTTTATCATTCAGGAAAAGATGCCTGAATATTATCCAAACTGCAGTTGTGAGAAGGAAAAAGATTGTGATTGCGACACGGGCTCAATCAAGGAATACTTCCGTCAGGATTACTATAAGTACTAAGTCACCAGATTGACCCAGCTAAAAAATGATATCTTTTTATAATAATCAGTAGAGTTATAGTAAAGCCGAATCATGCTTAGTTTGAGCTTTGCAATGGGATTAGTAGAACTACGAACAAATAGAATCAAATAATTCTGGTATCACACGAGAATGTTTTCGGGAGGATCCGATTCCCTACTGTCGAAAATGGTATTGATGAGCGTTGTGCAGAACGTTAACCTCAACGTCAACGTCAACAAGGGACAGGGAAGGATAATGTGGATTTTGTAATGGTAAAAGACATGTCGCATTACCACAAAATAATGGATTGTTGTAATCCTGTATTGAATTAAATAGAGACTCATTAAGACAACTGCAGTTGTTACAATGACAGAAAACCAAGGTTTTGTCCTCACTGCAGAGTTGGAGCGTCCACATGAAGCAGTTGAAAATCCTTCACTAAATGTCATTGTCTATCCCAATAATGGTGGTGTGAAACCAGGGCTTATGTAAATGCAAATATTTGAATTTAAAGAGAATCACACTGTCTAAATTATGTAAAAAATGTAATTTGGACATTTTGAGATATTTAAACTGATGACGTAAGGAAATAAAGGACTGTTAATTGCTAAGTACATAGATTGGCATACATGTTTGTTTATTACTATGTGAATTTTATAACATTCATCAAATGTGTTCTTCATTTCCAAGTATTTTTATTGATTGGGTGGGTCATAACAATTATCTGCAGAGTCTTTCTTTTTGGAAATGACAGCCGAGTGCTTGAAATACAGAGGATACTGCAGCGTATAGCACAGGGTCGAAGTGTCATAAAAGGTTAGGTTAAGTTAAGGAACGTGGTCAATTTAGCATTTACTATACCATGTAATATCTCCATGAATATAAATACTATAAGAATTTAAGGGATATCATCATGTAACATGTCTTTTCCGTTTAATACATATACCTTGAGCAAACAGCCATTCATCACTCACAACAATTCATGTATGTATAAGATTTCAACACTGGAAAATTCGTGGATGAGTTTAACAAAATACACACCGAATGCAACTGTATTCATGTATAGATTTCTTGCAGTAGGATTACTGGAACTGGAGTGATTTATGCAATGGCATTCATGCAGTTACGAAATCAACCATCACTATGCAAATGCAAAGCTAAGGAGAAGTTAAACAAGGATAAGCCTGGATGGACTTGGTACCACTGATTCGTCATCCTTAATCACAAACAGCCATACTAACCATATATTCATCGTCTTGTAAACTTAACCACTACAAATATCCTCAAAATTATCACTACTCACCACGGCTTTACTCCATTGATTGTTTCTGATCCTTGTAGAAAATTGGTGTACTTTTAAAATGAATTGGGCTTTCCTGATTTTCCTACCATGTTTCGGTATAGGAGGGACAGAAGCTTGTGCCTCCAAATCTGCCACACCTTCTTCCCCTTCTGTGGTGGTCCCTTGCGATTTGGACATGGAAATTGGTAATAAAACAAAGCCATTCACACAGTACAACTCTTTAATTGATAAATATTAAACGCTCTAGTTAATAACCTACCAAACCATACACTCTTGCTCGGATCAGTAAACATGGCCACTGGGGCCGTGTGGGGGGGCTCCTCCTTGTTCAAAAACCTCGCTGAGGGTAACTCGAGCATTTTGACCTTCCGTGGAGCAGAGTAAGTCTGACATTAGCTGCAAAAGTATAATAAGATTGATATACAGGAATATTGCAAATTCTCATCAATTTCAAACAATTCGTCCTTAATTGTTGTAGAAATATAATTTAGATTATGCACACTGATTACCTAGAGGTCAGCCTACATATCGTGTCACCACAAATCTTTTCAGGTATTCGAAAAAATATCCATGGGAGGATTCTCCACCAAAGCCATATTGCAATGTCCTCGGGAATGGAACAACGGGTATTTTTTTTAGCAACAAACATGCATTTCGTATATAGGCATTCCTTGAATTTATTTTCATGCATGCCAGGCACTACCATTCTCCATATTTATGAGGGCATCAATAATCCCAACAATTCGGCGCGTTCATTGCCGTCAAAAGTTTCGATTGGAATCAAGTGGAATTCTGGATGCAACAGTAATAATTGTAATGATTGGATTGAACTACGAATAGAATCAACAAATGCTGTTGTCACGCGAGAATACTTTTGGGAGGATCCCATTACTACCGTCGAAAATGGCATCCAGCGTTGTAGTGACATCCACCGTCATTCACAAGGGAGGAGGAGGAATAATGTGGATTTTGTGATGGTAAAAGGATAGTAAATGTGGCATTAGCAAAATACTAATGAAAGTAATTCCGTATTGAATTGAATAGAGACCCACCAACAAACTTGCCATTGTTGCAATGGCAGAAACCCAAGATTTCCTCGTCACTGCAAGGTTGGAATCTCTACATGATGTAGTAGTTGAAAATCCTGTACTGAAAGTCATTGTCTATCCTAATAATGGTGGTGTGAAACCAGTCATTATTGTAGATGCAAATCTTTGAAATCTTGAAGACTTTTAGTTTTAAATTATTAATTCAAAGCCTGCTTATGCATGTATTTTAGCATGTAGTTGAGGAATTTAGTATATGGAACTCGATTGGTTTATCGTTCCGAAAAAAGAGAAACGTTTCAGACTAGAAGGAAAATGTATCAAACCTAAATTTTGTATGCGGATGGATATTATCAGTGGGAGATTTCATTAAAACATTCAAAGGCTTCTTGATTAATGTTATTTATTATTCAACAAATAAATACTTTGAAACTTATTACCTACCAAGATGAATTTTATAACAACATCCATCATAATTAAAATAATACTAATCAAATTAAATAACTAACAATCATTCATTCATTCATATACCATGAAAATGATTTAAATCAAAAAAGTTTGTCATTCAAACATTATTTGCATAATATCCATCCTGCATGGATCGACATTGAAAAGTACAACATTCGCTAATAAATACAAAAGGAATGTTTAAGAGTAACAAAAAAAAAGTAGTTTGTTAAATTACAAAATGCATAGAAATATATAAATCCTCTCCTTTCATCTCATTTCCACAAACATAAATCATCTCGTTCCATTGGTGTAGCTGCCTCCACTTTACTACTACCACTACCACCACCACCACTACTACTGTTCATATCCACTATTTTATGATAATGCCTCTTATGTGAAAACAGTGTATTGTACGAATTAAAAATCCTACTACATTCCGTACATTTCAGTCTCTTCGACAGTGTAGGATGCTCCTGCTTATAATGAAGCATCACTCCTAGAGAACTCTTGCAATTTTCTTGACATATTACGCAATCGTAATTCCGCTTCTTTTTCCTCTTCTTTAGTATCTTGGCTACCTTTAACTTTACTTGGCTGAAACCATTTGTATTTTCCCTTCTCTGGAATTTAACGCCTTGGTGGTCCTCCTTGAACACGCGATTTCTCAAATTGTTGTGCACCTTTAGTCTATGCATGTACAGGGCGTGTTTAGTCTTTGATACTCGGTAACAACTAAAACACCTCCACTCTGGGTTGGGATGGGACTCCTTGTAGTGTTTAGAAATTTCGGGTGGTCTTGAAAACATGGCATCGCACAGGAGGCAGATATAGCTGTACGGCTTCAGTTTAGGTTTTTGCAAAATTTTCGGCGTCTTCTGCAAAATTTTCGGCGTCTTCTCTTTGCGAGTAGCAATATCTTCAACTGGCCCATCCTCTCTCTTAACATTGCTACCCATGCTTTGATTAATTAACAAATTCTGATGAAAATCTCGCCTATGGACGTAAAGGCTGTTTTTCTTGTCAAATACCCGGTGACATGTATGGCATTCCCATGAAGGATGAGGATGGATTTCCTTGTAGTGGTTACTAATGTCTGGTATAGTCTGAAAATACATGTCACAAAGGAGGCAGACTAAATTTTTTTGCCTCTTTTTCTTCTTTTGCACAATTTTTGACGCCTTAGCAGGGAAAGTTGCAGTGGGTGCTTGTGTACTTGAAGAATTTCCTTCTTCTTTTGCAAGGAGGGGTCCATGATGAATAGAGCGAACATCATGATTAACTGGCATATTTTTATGAATATCCCTTCGATGATAGTAGAGCTTTTTCCTTCCGTCAAATTCTTGGCCACATTCATTACATGGCCAATTTGTTACTGAGCCATGTTGATTGGAATAATGAAGTCCAAGAGCTAGGGAATTGGGATAGAATTCGTCACAGAGGATGCACATCAAATGACGATAAAATTTGGGGGGCTTCTTCTTTGTGGTGGGGTGGGCTTGTTTGGGCTTATCCGTACTGGTGGTGGTAGTGGTATGGGGATAGCTCGGCGTATCCATGGCGGTGGTGGTGGTATGGGGATAGTTTTCCATAGTGCTGGTATGGGCATATGCGGGCTTGGGCTTATCCGTACTGGTGGTGGTAGGGGCATATTTTGGGTTTGGCACAACCCTTCTTGCATTCACCTCTGCTGGTGGTGGTGGTGCCGGTGGTGCCGGTGGTGGAGGACCCACTTCTCTCACTTGCGGTTTATTAATTGGCAAATTCTTATGGATGGTTACCCTGTGCTTGTAAAGTGGTTTCTGCCCTGCAAATTCCTTTCCACATTCATTACATGGCCATTTTGTAGGATTGTTATGGACGCTAGAGTAATGGATCCCAATACTATTAGGGTTATCCAGTACTTGATCACAAAGGAGACATACATAGTGACGGGGACGCACTCTCCAGGGTCTGTTAAAACCAATTTGCTTCCTGGGTGGAATTTTTACAACGGAATTATCCCTGTCCACCTTCTGCGGTCCACCTTGACCTGGAAAATTCCCATGAACACTTTTTCTGTGATA
Organism: Folsomia inoculata; assembly: GCA_034695825.1. Taxonomy (NCBI): domain Eukaryota; kingdom Metazoa; phylum Arthropoda; class Collembola; order Entomobryomorpha; family Isotomidae; genus Folsomia; species Folsomia inoculata. The sequence goes on along the minus strand of JAQIWQ010000179.1, from coordinate 13,309 downwards.
GTAAAGTTGCTCCTTTTTCCCATATATTTCCCCACAATCAAGACAGGGCCAGGTTGCCGGATTTTGATGACCCTTTGAGTAATGGAGTCCAAGACTGATGGGACTATCGCAAAGAACATCACAAAGGACGCAAACATACTGTCGAGGCTTGGGAATTGGTGTTGAAATTCCATCCTGGTGGGGATTCCCCCCCTGGGGAATCATTTTACGTGGTGGTGGTTGCATCCGAGTCGTCTCCTTTTGATTTACTGGCAAATTCTTATGAATTGCTTTTCGATGAACATAAAGGTGATCCCTTACTTCAAATACTTCCCCACACGCAGAACACGGCCAATGCTCCTGGTTTTTATGGAGAATTGCGTAATGCTGACCCAGATTGATGGCGTTGTCGAATAGCTGGTCGCAAAGGAGGCACATGAAATGACGAAGCTGCCCCTGTTTTGCTGATTTTGCTGATTTTGGCTGAAAACGCTTCAAAATCTTCCTTTTCCTGGTTATTAAAGGCAGTTTCCCTCCTCCCCCTCCTCCTTCATCTCGATTTATGGGCAAATTCTTATGGATGGATTTTCGATGAGTATAAAGTTTTTCCTTCTTCTCAAATCCTTCCCCACATTCATAACAGATCCAGGTTGTAGGATTATCATGGATGGTAGAGTAATGGAGACCAAGATTGTAGGCAGAACCACATAAAACATTACAAAGGACACAGTTGAAATTCCTTTTTGCAGGTCTTCTCTGGAAATATTTTAGCTTCCTTTTCTTTACTTTTGCCTGCCATTCTTCATCTCCTTTATCTCCTCCCTTTACATCTTCCTCCTCCTCTTCTGAGGGTAAAGATTCCTGTATTTAATAATAATTTTAAGTATTTCTATAAACTTGCAATTTAAATGTAAAGTAGTGTAACAGACCCTCGTGTTTTCATTCTCATCCACATCTTCATAATCATCATCCACATCCTCTCCTTCTGCCTGCAGTTTGTCATGGACAAACCAATCCTTTCTGTCGACATGAACCTCATTATCATAATCTTCATGATGACCTTGGTCTTGACCTTGACCTTCAACTTCAACTTGGTCAGAGAATGGATCCATTTGATATTCAAATTCTTCAAAGTCCTCTCCCTCCCCACCATGAGTCGTCCTAGTCGTCGTCCTAGTCGTCTCTACCAAGAGGGGATCTGGAATATCTCCAACCATTTCCCTTTCAATTATCAATTGCTCTTCATCTTCAGTCTGTCTCTCCTCCTCCTCCTCATCCCCTCTCAGAATGGATGGTACTACTACTACTGGGGCTGACTCTCCCCCTCCCCCTCCCCCTCCTCCACATGGTAAAGATGTAGTCCCAATAATGTATCCAATACCTTCAACATCAAAAGTTACTAAAAATATTCACCCCTTCCCTAAATACCACAACCTCCACCCCATGAGATCTGAGGGTGGGGGTTCGTGTTATCATAACCCTTTCTCCCTTGACTTGACATACCATTGCCACTTTCATCTTCCTCCACCATTCGTGACGACATTCCCACTGACACTCCCATTGGCTTTAGCCCCAGACCCTTTCTAATCTCTAAAACAATAAATTATTAGGCTTAATTAATTTAATCCTTAATTAATTTAATCCAACCACTAAAAACAACCTCACATCCTTACCATTTATAACGCTGTTCCTCCTCCCATCATAACGATGACCGTCTCCAAATTCAAATACTTGAGCTTTAAACAAGGACTCTAAAATTTTAAACTTTATTCCAGCCAGGTGTGAAGCCATCTCCTCCATCTTGGACACTAGGCCCAATCCATCATCAATCAGGGTTTTGCATTCTGTACAAAAGGACCAACCCCACCTACCCCCACCTCCATCTCCATCCATCAATTTACTACAGTCAGAAAATGGCAGCTATATAAAATAAATCAATAAAAATCATTAAAATCTCTTTTAAATCCATTTTAATTCAATAAAAATTCCTTAAAATCTCCTAAAACCCTTTTAATTCAATAAAAATCCATAAAAATTCCTTAAAATCTCCTAAAACCCTTTTAATGCAATAAAATTCAATAAAAATCCCTTAAAATCTCCTAAAACCCTTTTAATTCAATAAAAATCCATAAAAACCTCCTAAAATCTCCTAAAACCTTTTAAAATGTCTTAAATTTGGATAAATTTACCAAAAAACACCACCACTTACCGATAATATTTTATGAAATAGGAGAAAGAGGTTTAAATTCCTCTTATCCACCCTCTCCCCAATACCCCCACATATTAAACAGCAGCTCATTTTCAGTCTTTTCTCTCTAATTTATTATCACTTTCATTTTTAATTTTTTAATATTTTGATTAAAAATAATTAAATGTGGGAATTTACTAGTGAGTGAATGCAGTCCAGCCAGGTTGGAGCAGGTTCCCTCGGAATACAAGCCGTTAGCACGGGGTAGAGATAGACTATGAAAAAGGTGGTGGTGGTTCATGGAAACAAAGCATTTTTCCCCTGTGTTTCAGCATTTCATAAGGATTGTATTAGGTATGTATGAATTTCACTAAAAAAGGGTGCAAAACTTTTAAGGGATATTTTTACCTGAATTTTTTACCTGAATTAATTTCCCTGGGTTAAAAAATGGATATTTGGTAGAGAGACATTATGCATATGTTCCATCCTTAACAAAATTGAAAATTTTCAATTTGTCCAAAACATCAAAGCCATGTATAACTAAACTTGAGCAAAACTCAAAGAAAGCCATTATTACTCCATTAACTTGTTTCATCTCAACATGAATTACATGTTCCAAACCATGCAGATGCAGAGGTATTTCAACATGTTCCGTTATACGACATCCCACGTCAGTCAGTGCACTGTACGTGCGAATCAGCATCAACGGATTGTAGTAGTGCAGAATTTATTGCATAAAAATTATTGCACATTCAGTAAAATAAATAATATTCTGGATACATGTCGAATTTGTGGTTGAATGGTGGAGGAAATTGTGTCTAGAATTGTCAACACTGATTGTAAATGTATTTGTGACACGTATAAAAGTCTTACTGTCAACATATGATTCATCGTAAATAAATGGTCCTATCCTTAAGGCTGGTGTGGCTTTGTGAGTCTTAATTTAGAATGATGAATTTCATAAATTTCTACCCCACGCAGGCCATTTATTTAACCCTTTAACATTTACAAGGAAATCCCTGCATGAATGCATGCATATTTAGCAGTCCTCTCACTAAATAATGGTTGGGTTGCCTTGGAAACATTTTCCTTTAATTGGATTCTCCTCCTTTATAATCCTCTCGAATAAAGGGTCATATATATCCAACTAGGTCTAACCAACACATGTAGTCACAAACTTTGCATCGCTGGCCCCTACTGAATGGTTTCATTTCAGTCACAAAACAAATTCCTAGATCTAGAAACATTATAATTTTGTGCACGTAAATTGAAAATTTCCATCCAAATCAATCTAGTATATAGCTAAAATTCTAGCTGTGACGTAATTTCAAAGCTTGATATTTCTCCCCCGAATAAAGAAATGGAATGAAAAAATCAAGATAATCAAGTGTTTTTGAAGGAGATATTTGGAAAATATGCAAATGTGGGTGAAGCAAATAAGCAGTCACCAAATAATATGTCACGTTTTGTCTTGTGATTGATACCACACTATTCATCCAGGTTGAATTTTTTTAAAGATTTATGACAATTTCCACAAAACATATGGGATTTTAAATGCTCCAAGGAAACGTTGGCAAGTGAGAGATCAATGTAGCTATATAACTCTGTCAAAACAAATTTTAGTCATGTAGATAATTTATCCCTTGAAAGCCCTAAACTTTCCTCCTAAAAACTTTTGAAAGCCTTTGAATAAATTCAGATTGAATTTAATTTCCCAACGAGTACAAATCATCCCCCGTCCCCTGAAGAATAAATATTGGGACTTGTTTTGTGAAGCAAAAGGTGTCTCCAACTCTGGTGAAGCACATGAAATGAGGAGAATTTGCACAAGGATAATAAGAGCACAAATTTAGATAAAATATCCGAATGGAGGACGCAGAGTCATCAGACAATCATTCTCTGTTATGGAAGAAAGCGAAAGAACTATAGGGTTGTGTTGAATGAATGATTTTATAGCATTTTCGAATGAAATGAATCATATTTTAAACTTTACCAAATTCCTTACTTTTAAAATCTTTATTTGCTACTACATTTAACTTGATTTAAGTGGGGAAGAATGTATTCAAACCATTTCAAACACATTTAGCAACACAAATTAATTTAATTACCCCTGTAATGTTTGACATTCACATTTTTCAATCAATCAAATTACCAAGTTTCAACCAATTCGTAGCTGGTAAAATCCCGTCATAGAATTGCTATACCCAACCACCACCCATAAATCTAAAAACCTACCTTAATTACTTCGTCGACTACAATTAGGCTATAGTCTTTCGCAGTAAGATTTACTGAGTATAACAACCACAAAGCCGCGTCAACCAATTTGTTGCTAAAATCACGTCATAGAATTGCTATACCAAACCACCACCCATAAATCCAAAAACCTACCTACCTTAATTACTTCGTCCACTACAATTAGGCTATAGTCTTACCCAGTAAGAGTTACTGAGTATAACAACCGCAAAGCCGCGTCCCTCTAATGCATCCACCCCCAACGAAGCCCAGGTTTGTGCAATCATCTCGACATTCGTGACTCGGTATGTTTTTCCCGCATTCTTGGCTCATTGTTGTAAAAACATAGTTCCGCGCTCCAATTTTAACAATGGACATGTTTTGGTTGGGTTGAATAAAAATTCCTAACAATTACATGACAGATTTAATAATTGCCCTCGTATCATGTACCCTCGACTAGGACTACTAATACCCTTATCCATGCAGGCAATCTGCTGTTGTTCACTTGAGGCTGCTTGGAGTTGCCGAGGAGGGTTTGCATTATTTGGAAGTGGGTCCGTCGTTGCTAGGGGACACCACCATCCAACCGTTAAAACAAAGGACAACACCAGAATTGACTTCATTCTTATTCTAAAAATCAAAAACGAGTACATTTGTGAAGTAAAAGAAATTTAAAATATTACCGTGGAAACTACTCGATGTATTCTTGTCCGAATGTGGATGCAGACTGGGGAATACTGTCACAGGAGCAGCTCTTTTTTGTTAACTTATTAATCTCTTAAGTGGATTATCCATGAATGACGGAACAAACCTATCTTCATTAATTAAAATTTCATTTATATCGTATTGTAGGGTTCATTCACCGTCTTACAGCAGCCAGACTTTGACCAGACTTTGTACGAAACAACTGTTTTACCTTGTTTTCATAATCCGGGATTATCTAGCAGGGATATATTTAATTATTCCATTCTTAACTACAAGGAATGTTTTGACTGCGTCGCTTCAGACCAGAAGACACCGAATGTCATTCACTTACGTGTCAATAACCCTGGAAGCATTATCTCATCACCGTATATAATCTCCCCTACTTGATTGAATCAGATTGCATGTGAAAATGTCAAAAACAGTTGGAAAAACCAATTGGAAAGGATTTAAAATACAATATGGATAAAGACTATAAGAATATCCCGAAATATTCAACTTTGCAAATCGACTTGGATGCTTGTGGAATACACGACCATGCCTTAAACAATATGTCTCGCGAGAGAGAGGAAAGGACGGACGCGAGGAAGTGGGGTCAGTCTTCCATAGTTACAAAACAATGGGTGAGCTAACCTGCATTTTATTGCCAATAAATCTTTTACAATCAGAATGACTTTGAATTCCTCCATACTCTATCCCATTATTCTGATTATCATAACATTTACATGATATTTAACATTGATCATGTAGAAATTGGCATTAAGTAATTAAAGAATCCCCAGACTCGTTTGATTCGCAACGAACAAGGTCGTACAAAATTCATTAAATCCCTTGGAATCCAAGAGGTTTAACTGATTACTGAGTTTGACGTACATTCTACTACTCGGTGGCAAATTAAAGCATAGAAACAATGTTGTTAAATCAAACTGTGCAGATTCCAGTGCATCTGACTGCGTGTCAATTTTACTTGGTGGTAAATTCATGGTTGAATATCATGGTTTTACATATATCAAATAATGTACATACATAAAATTAAAGTGTAAACAAACGGGAAGGATACATGATTTCTCTTGGACATATACGATTCATGTATGCTTGTGGGATAGTGGGATAGTGGTGGACACTTGCCTTTCGTTTATCTTGGAATATAAATAAGTGAACGTCAAGCTCGAGCGAGAGAAAACTGATTGCTCATTCATTGGACAGAGGGTTTAGTCCTAAACTAGGCTTATAAAGTCATATAAAATTAACAAGCCTTGAACCTTAGAGCTAGTAATCAGAAACTGGTATGAGTTGGGGTTTAGGGATATGATTCAAGACATAGCAAATTATCATACAACAACTGCTGCGTCACTTTATAACAATTAAGGAGGAGGATGATCTCATAATGCGTTGAGTCTGGAATCTTGGGAATTTTTGTGCTAAAATCATTGATTCAGAAGAACATCCAGGACTAAAATAAACTTCCTCCATCGTCCTTGCATAATCAGTGTGATGAAATCATATTTATAAAATTAATGTCTCGGGTTTCACGTGCAGGCCTGTTTTTAAATTAGTAGCCAACACGTACAAATTGGACAAATTTCCCCAAGGCATGTATGTTATTCTTCCTGGAATGATGATTCATGGGTCAGTGGAATGTGTGTGTGTAAAGTTTGGCTCAACAACTTATTGACGGACAATAATGTATTCAGTGCTTAATTAAGTCAGCTCATTAAATACGCGTACTGGATTCATGATTCAGATCAACAAAACTTGAGCTACTACCTTTGTTCACCTTTTTATTAATTATGTTCATTATATGAGGATGAGATGTAAGCACAATATTTACACCCATGGAAAACTATATAGTAACAATTCAGTGATTATGAATTCATATAAATAAAACGTGAGCACATTGTAATGAACCTACTATAATTTCTGACTTTTGTTACTTTTGTGTAGCATCATCCGTTTTTTGTCCCATTCATTATTGGCTTTGCATGCAGGATGAAATGACATTAAGATGCATTTAGCTCAAGAACTGTTTCATAGCATTTTCGGAATCGTGTAAAAAATGGCGTTGCTGAAACTCTTGGATTTGTACAGTCATCTGTTCTCCCAAACAAAAACAATACAAATTCCAATCAATTATACCTTAAAAACACTTAAAAACATGCAATTATGTACTTACGTTGACCCATCAGGTGGATTTTTGCCATGCTACAAATATCAATATCAATTTAAACAAATACAATGAAAACATATATTGCTTAACTTACTCCATGCAATCGATTATTTCATCAGAGTCACAATCCTGAGTATAAAATTCAGAAAGTTATTTATTACAATGACTACATCGGGTTTTGACTTTGTCCTTGAATTTAAAAGAGAAATTAATGCAAAGTGAACAAAACCAAAATTGGAAAGTAAAAACCGACTATGCAGAATATTAAAGCCGACCTTAACCTTGGGTCATAAAATCATAATTAGTTAACAGCAGCTCAAAAATCAAGTTTAAGTTTATGGCTACCGTGTTGCTTTGAATTTGTTTGTGTGCGTCAAGTGTGTAAAATACATACTTTATTCTTAAAATGTTATAGGAGTGAAGCGGTTAAATGTTATGTAAAAGAGGTATTTTTTACCGTTTGATATCTCTGCATATATGTACGGACCGTCTGTGCGGAGCATATGGGGTCCGTGGCGCATGAGATGAAGGCTAAAAATAATTAACGACATCTTTATTATAACCTTGCATGTTTGGTTATAACCCTGCAACTTAATTTATATACCTCCGTCTCGTGAAGGTTCATCAAGTTTTAGTGTCAGTTGGCCTGCATCTATCCTACATTACATTGCATTACATATAAATTCAGATTCATATAATTTTCACAATGGTCTGAAATATTATAATCATTTCCGATATACTAATGATATACATACATAATGATATGTATTCCTTATTACCAGTAGGGTTTAGAAATTAAAAAAGGTCCACAGTATTTCAGGTCATTAGTAATGCATCGAGTAGTAAGATTGCCTTTAGTTTAGAGTATGAAATAACCCACATTAAATGACTATTAATAATTGTGGATTAAATATTTAATTTAAACTTGCAGTTTGTAGAGGCTTGACAAAGGCACCCAAGGCAGGGTTCAGTCATGATGGGATTAATATTTATCGCACGCTTTATCGATCCTGAAATGGAAACGGTATTTTTGTTACTTTCCCGAAGAAGCCTGTACAAATTATGTTTTTTTTATGCGTTTGCTTTATACCTGAATCGGGAAATTGGTTGTTGAAATCCTCATTTCCAAAATCCTGTTGTGGAAATGCTAACACCCAGCAGACAAACGTGGCAGTTGTCAAGAAGAGGAGGACGAGGAATTCAGGAGACCTTCCCATGATCACTAACAACTATGCAAATGTCCCAAAAACTCTCACTTGCAGCAGTTGCAATCACTTTAGTTTAACTATTAACAAAAGTGGTGATACTTTATATAGGAAGCAAAACAGCAAGTGGTTTGGTTTGTCTGATCAACTTGCTAATGTATTTGTACCTCGACCAGAGTCCATCTAACACTCTGCAAAAAACAACTTGCAAAAAGCAGTAGGCAGGCAGCAAGTAGCCGAACTACATGACCATAATTTGGCTCCCCACCCGCAGAACAAGTTTCTTTTGGCTGGCTTAAATTATGCACAACCACCCATGGCATAGAGGCGTGGGAATGCTGCGTCAGTTGTTTACATAAAGAAGTAAACTTGGAATCGTTTTGAAAATTACATATAATTATGTACTGGAATTTGGGAATCATTGATTTGCCAATATATTGTTAGTGGTATATACTTCCGAGAAAGATGACGTTTTATTCATATCCACAGCTGGGATCAACCAACTGTCTAAAAACAATAATAAATTGCAGACGAAATGATCCACGCTTAAATCTTATTGAAGGGGGCAATATCAACGGATTGAACGAAATCTTCATCATTTTCTTGAATTTTCTCCACCAAATCATCCACGGACACTTTGTCGTCTTCAATAACTGTAGCAATCTGAAGTTTCATGATACCGTATAGCCCACTACTGGTACCAGCTTTGACACCCCCCAGAAGAGTAGTCCATCATCCATTACAATGGAACGGACGCCTTTCTCCAGCTCTTTCATATCGGTCTCATCTTAAAATTAAAAAATGTTATTTTACTGAGTGGTTTTAAATCCTCTGATAAACGTCCTCATTTGGGTGTTTCCATCATCAACAGTTGGAAAAGTGAAAAATGTCTTTCAATCGCTGGCAAAATTTGATTCCAACAATTGTCTAAATCAGGCACTCGCATTTCTGCAAAATCTTGGAATTTTGCGTGTACAACCAGTCACCCTTTGTCCATCAATTTACAATTTAGATTCTACTAAATTTAGTAAGACATATATAGAAATGCATTCGACCATTAATTTATTTGCCACACAAAGCTGAAGTATTCAACAGATTTGTGGCCAAATTTTGTGAACTCAGTACTCAGAAAGTACTCATAAGTACTCAGAAATATTTTGCAAGGATGCAGAAAGACTTGTTTCATCAAAACATGGAGATGAAAGGAAGTTCTGAGCTAAAGAGTTTAAAAACCAGTTTGATCCTAGTAGATAATCCTACAAATGTTTTTATTCCTTGGATTAGAAAAATCACAATTTTTAGTTTAATAGCGTTTATTATCACCGCATTGAATTTGATTATCTCGGTTACACTAAAGCTTTTATCAAGAAATTTCTCTAAAATATTGGATTCAATTTCCACTTCCCCACCTCCAACACTTTTGCAGTTCCCATCCCTAACAACCCCACTTCCAACAACTGGTGATACTGCGTCTAGATCTAAAGATTGGGATATTTTAGAAATTAGTTCAATGGTGTGGATGGCGTTGTTCGCATTGTATTGCTGTACAATAATGTATTTCGGTGTTAAAATTCAAACTTTATACTAAAACACTTTGTGGGAAATACCGAAAGACAGACGCGTATTTTACGCTTCCTCACGGGAATATTGGCAATTGGCTACACAGGAATATTGATCTTATTGATGTTTCAAGAAGGGTTCCTGAAAACGGTTGGACTTATTACCAACATGGCATTGTTGGTTAGGATTTTGCTCAGTTTCTTGTATTTTAAAGTGGTTCGAGTCGTTATGACCAGTATCAACGAAGACAAATTGAGAGAGGGCAAAATGTCGCATTTTATTAATATTAATGGGTTAAACGGTTTTTATTAATAAGTTTAGCCTTGTAAATTAAATTGTGTTAGAGTATTCAGTCACTTTACTATTTTCACGCTTAACTTTGCTTGGATAAAGGTTTATTTCTTAACTTAATGCAGACGAAGGGTATTGTAAAATATTCAAAAATAAGTTAAAGGAATGGCTACTGTGTGAAAGACCTAATTCGAGTGTGCTTGTTTAGTTAAGTATATCATATAAAATTTTATATTATTATTACATTGATGCTGTACGTTTTATCTATATGAGGAGAGTTATTATAATTATGTAACTAATGATTTTTAATATTTGAAATGTTCATGTATTTCCTGCTAGACAGGGTATGTTCATTTTGTAACAAAAAAAGGCAATATTTTATGGAATCAATAAATACCAACTATTATTATGATACAAACTGGTACACTTTAAAGATATTCTAATTAATTATACTACTAATTTTAGTTGAACAATAGTCCATTTAGATACAATGTATATACATTTGGTCGGCGTACTTGGTCCAAATCTTGATATTTGTTTCATATCGAATATGTAAAACCTGATCAGAAATCACCAGTTATATGTACTTAAAGATTTCTATTATCTAAATATTGATTGATTAATTTACTTTAATTATCTTAGTGAGGCAATTCGGGCATCCTACAGATACGTCTGGTCATTTTTGAGCTAGTATTTGCTACTGTTTACCATTATAATTACCTGTGTTTGGCGGGAGCGTCTAAATCTACAGCAGGGTCTTATTCTACCCCATATTGTTCTTTGATATTGGATAACCTGGCGGGAAAATGCCAAAATGGCATGACGATATTCAAAAGCAAAAGAAAGCATTCCAAGAGAGGCTGTAGCAGCAATCAGTATGAACAACGTAACGATACACCCGTCCATTGCCATGCTGTCTTTTGGAGGTTTATATTCTCCAGCACGTTGTCTCCCAAAGTATTTCCGTATCTTCATCTCATGCATCAACCTTCCATAAATTCCAGTTTCAACTAGCCATCTGTAACAGTCACGAACTTTAGAGACGCCCACCTTTTCGAAACTTATCCTATCCCAATTTGGATCTAATTTGTCTTTGCTCTGGTAAAACGTTATCCAGGGATATTTCTTGGACAGGAAGAGGTGCTCAGCCTCCAGGTGGGATGACATTGTTGCAAATATAGTTTTTCCACATTCAACAACCTGCCTCTCAATCCGTTCTTGCATTTCCCGAGCCGGAACTTTTTGCACGTGAGTAGTGTTCTGAGGATAGAAGAGGTGATTGGGGTGAAAAAGATTGAGAGTGATATTTGAAGGATGGCGAACCACGTCATGTACGACTAGTGATTGCCATACCATAAAGTAATAAAAATTTGACGCCAAGAAATCATAAAGATTGAAATCCTTGGAACCTGGCAGGGAGAGTAAACTGAAGCAACCTGTTGACAAACTACTAGGATTATCTTGGACAAGTCCTCCAAAGTACATGTAGTTCTGCTCCAAGGAATCAATGTCCAAGGAAGTATTGACCAATTCGGTAGAATTGCGGCTTAAATGTTTATATTCGTCATATGAATATTTGACGTCCTTCCATCCGCAGACCAATTCCTTCCACGTTTCCACCCTATCCGCCGCTAAAGGAGAATTGAGCCACGTGATCATTAATCCGTTGTAAGCATTTGTGAGGGTAACAGACATTAACATCCACGAGCCAAGAACCAGCCGGAAAATGGTTTTCTTCTCCAGGAGGGTTGGAACAGGGACTGTTTCTTCAAAAATGGATCCTAAAATGTAGAGCCAAGGGCAAAACCCGGATTTGATTTTTGTAGCTACAAGATATCCTTCCACGATTATCACGAGTAGAGCACATGCTGCGATGATGAAATACCACAACTCTGGCTCAAATGGCCTGAGGTAGAAATCAAACGTCAATTTCTTTGTGGTATAGCAGGTGAGAAATTTCCAGTCATTCAATTCAACTAGGATTATATCGGGAAGGCTGAGGTAAAACCTGCTCTCTATAATCACCTTTGAAATTGCGGGAACGTGCCATTCAGTTTCTGTAGCCATGTATAACGATGAATTGGATTTTCGAAAGACAGATTGTGCCAAATGCAAGTGAAATGGGAAGTTGACTACGGGGTCGAAGGGGTTATTATTGGGTTTCCAACTTACTGATAAATGCTTTGATTCACGATCAACGTCCTCCCAAATTATTTTCCACTTATTTGGAGGTTTTCGGTGCTGCCGATACATTTCCAGAATGTTTTTCTCTCCCACGAGTAGACACTGAGGAGGTGGAGAAATGATTTCAAATCTTTGCATCAAAATACAGAGTTGCAGATTTCCCTCGGAATTCGAAACTTGAACGGAGGTGAGAAAATCTAGTCCCAAGTTATACGGAATAAAAGACTCAACTAGTTGAACTAGCCATTGTTCAGTTTTTTTGTTTTCTATGTACACAAACTGATAAATGTAGGGGTATGGTATCCCATGATTAGATCCAAAGCCACGATGTTTATAAGCTGAAAATCCCGCCGCGACCGCTCCACGTACCCAGTAGGAACTTGGATCGTAGGGAGCTATAACATCCCATTTCATAGGCATCGGATCAGAGTAGGGATAAGGTTGCTATTATTTCGTACTATTTTATCTCCGACGTTTGGTTTCGTATGGTTTGCATGCAAGTGAGTTTGCATGCAAGTGAACAAAGTGACAGAGCAACATGTTGTGGTGATGATACTAGTTGGAGTGGTGATAAGAAAGAGTTGGCAGGAGGAAGGAAAGAGTATGTATATGGAGTGGGTTTTATGGGCATACAAAAAGGGTCGTTTTAAAAAGGAGGAGCAAAAAAGGGACAAAAACTTGCTTGAATTAGTGAAATGAAAAGTTGTCTCAAAGTACATAATACTCCACTTGGAAATGTTTAAAAACCACTTACTAACTGGGTAGGCTGTGATGAAATGAGACTGGGCTTGTGACTGGTTG
>JAQIWQ010000178.1:0-22732 GCA_034695825.1 Folsomia inoculata | reverse complement strand
CTTCTTAAAAAATGTTACCTAATGCCATATAATTCAACAAAATTTGTTGCTATTCCTTTGTTATAGAGATAAGTTATTGAGAGTTATTATAACCCAGTGTAGTTTTTGAATTTAGAAATAAATATTTGAATAATAATTGTGTGTACATTTATTAGCTGGGTCATTGCATGACTATAGTTGGGGAAGATCTGGAAATGAATTGGGGCAGGGGTGGGACTGATATTTGTTTGAGTTGGATTTGCGCATATTAATGCATGTTATCAAACTTGGTGATGTGCTGGGGTGGCTGTGTGACAGTGCATACTTTCGATTGGATTTGGTTTGGTCAAGCGCAACATAGCGCTGAATAAGCTGAAGCACCCAAATCTTGTCCAAGTTTAACGAGGTGGACAAACTATTGACTGTACCAAAGTAAATCACCTACATTGGTTAATCGCATTTCCAATTCTAAAATGTTGATCGGGTAATAGGTGGCCAGGGCCCAGGTTTGGAGTAATCCATAATTTCTCTATTTGTTTGATGGTTAATTAATCTCAAATAAACACCGTTCATGTACTTGAGCAGTTATGATATGGTAAATAACTAAATATGTAAATTGACCTTTACCGACTTTCTTTCAGCATCAGCACAGTTCCAATTAAACTTAGCTGGACTTAAAATACCCATTGTCTCAACCAGACATTCTTTGGAATATGTTGTCTTCAATTTTCATTACGTACTTGAAACTGCTTGGGAGACAAATTGCACTGTCTGTACTATACTTGGGACCCCAAGTCACACAAAGTCATCCCTGCGCAGAAAGCACGTTATGTTCAAGTTGGAATTCTGCTCCATCTTTGCTACGTCGTATTCCCACTCCTTCTAAATGATCATTCCAAAGGAATAACAACGGAAAAAGTCTTTGCGACCATCTTCACCGTTGGTTATGTTGCAACACTTTTTGTCCGCTGGGAGTTCATCTACTGAAATCATTGCACTATTGAACATTACCACTCAATACAACCAACGTAAGAATATTAGTAAAATGAGATGTGATGGCCAAGTTGTACTTGTAGATTCGTCAGGACATTATTTACCATAGTCACATACAGCTCAGAGAGTAATGAGCCACCTTACCTTCAGTCTAATGTACTGCTCGTATGTCGTCGGATCTATATCCGTAGGATACCTGATATTTTCCAACCCGTGTCACCCGCCATTCATGGGATCAATCTTACTAACTTCGACGCAATGCTTGGAACCACTTCTCAGTTCAACACTTGCAGGGTTTCTGCTCAGGGCTGCAATTCTTGCTTTTGATGTCGGATGCTTCATGCTTATCGCAATTAATTTCGGCCAGTACATTCTATATGGGAAAAGTCCACCCTAATCTTCAACCTGAATAAATGGGAGGGAAATATTCTGAAGGAATATCGTCAACTCCAAGTACTGGAGAAACTGCTCAACTCGTGCATTCGAGACAGAATTTTCCCAACTATGGCATCTGCATTTCCTAGTCTTCAGATTTTGGCTGGAGTTGCACTCATCAAACTCAGGGATACACTGGACACGGTGCCTTTCTATTTTGTCGTCACGCTATTGATTGACATGTTAATTTTCAACGTGCTGTATTTTTCTGGAGCAAAGCAAATATTCAGCCAAAGCAGTGATTGGCTGATCAAAATGCGGGGAAAGAAGGGGAAGGAACAAAGGAAGGTGTTTAGCTCGATGATGCCACTAAGGGTATGGTTCGGAAGTAATTTTGTGGATCAATCAACTCCACTCGTAGTCCAGAATTTCTGCGCCAATCAAACTGTTAATTTGATTCTGCTCATGTAAATCCTCACTCGGATAATATTAGCGTGAATAAGCGTTATGTACATTCAGATAAGCACATCCAGTCCGAATCCACTGCATGCTATCTATATACTATATACAGTATCGAATTAATAAAATTGTATTCTCGGTCTAATAGTTTTACAATAATTTTCATTTATTTTTAGAATTCGTTAGAAATTGGTACAGAAGCTGAATAAAACATGAGTTACAGCTTATTGATTAATGTCTAAGCCAAAGTATCCTCTCCATCTTAAAGGCAATCTGCCCTAAGATTACTTAGTAATAATAACTAGAATGGCCCACTCCCTGAAAATTTCAAAATCAACAAACTTTTTTTTGGCAAAATAAAAATTATGGCTATGGGCCACTCTAGTTATTATTACTAAGTAATTTAGGATCTGTCATCTGATCCTACGTAATTAAGATAAGTACAAATTACAGCACATTTGCATATGAAAAACAATTGGCATTTACTTATAAACCTTCAACAAGATAATTAGCCCCCCTCAACAAATAACGAATTTTTCTTGCATCTCAAGTAGTGGTCGGCGACTCAAAGTTGACCACTATCGGATCCTAATAATTAAGTCCATTTTGTAGCATATTTTTTATTAAATACGCCAGTTCCAATCACTTACTTTACTTTACTTTACTTACCTTCAAAGGTTGAATCAGTCCTCCAGATTCAAACTTGGCATTTATCTTCTGGATAACCCCCAAACCGAAAACCATCGAACACTAAGGAAATCAGTACAAACTGTGGCATATTTAAACAAACAAGTTGTATTCATCTTAACATACAAGTGGAAGGCTTGAACGGTTGAACCTTCAAGGTTGGCCATCAAGCTTGGCATTCATGTGGATGACTAAATAAGTAGCCACACCACAGCGGCTCTTTCATCCCCCGTGTGCATCATGTTGAACGTCAAAGTCGACCGTCATCAGACCCTACACAATCAAGTACAAATTAATTATAGCAGATTTTCATAAAAGCAGTTAAATTAACATCTACCACTACTTAACTTGGACTTGTTAATGAGCCCCCCCCCTCATAAGGTTGAGGCCGACCACCATCAGATTCTAAGCAATTAAATAGAGGTTATAACACATTACACAGTTGAATTAATATAACGGGTTAATCAATCCCCCTCATGCCCACAAATTTGATCACCATCAGATCTTAAGTAATCAAGGACAAATTGCACCACATTTTAAAGAAAATAGTTAAAAGGTGAGCCCCAGCAACTGCCTCAATATTATTATTTCCCAACAAATTTCCATATAAATTGCATTTCGAAACTAGTGGGGCATTGGACATTTGTCTTTTAATCATGAAAAATGCAGTAAAATTAAAATCTGTATACTTACCTTCAACGGGTTAATCAGTCGCACATTAGGCCACATTCAACCACAATCAGATCAGTTCTAAGTTATCAAGTACAAATTATAGCACATTTTCATGAACAAAATTAAGATGAAAATCTTCTTACCTTCACTACGACTAAACTTGACCATTATCAGGTTCTAAGTAATGAAATACAAATTAGAGCATATTTCATCAAAAAAACAGTAAGACTAAAATCTACATACATTCAACGGTTTAATCAGTTCCCCCTCCCCGCACGGCTCCTGAAGAAAACTTTAAGTTCGGGAGCAGCTTAACACCGGTCCCTTCCATCACCGACCCCAGAAAAAAACTCGAGTTTCGGGAGCAGCTTATCACCGGCCCCCTCCATCACCGCCCCAGAAGAAACCCCGAGGTTCGGGAGCAGCTTGTCACCGACCCCCTCCACCACCAACTCCAGAAGAAAACCCGAGGTTCGGGAGCAGCTTGACCCCCTCCATCCCAGAAGAAAACCTGAGGTTCGGGAGTAGCTAATCACCGGCCCCCTTTCTCATCAACCCCAGAAGAAAACCCGAGGTTCGGGAGTAGCTGATCCCCCTCCATCACCAACCCCAGAAAAAAACCGGAGGTTCGTGAGTAGCTAATCACCGACCGCGGCCCCGGAAGAGCTTATCACCGGCTCCCTGGAGGGGAGGTCCACCACCATTAGACCATAAGTAATTAAGTAAAAATTATGGTGACTAAAAACAGTAAAATGAAAGTTTACTTACCTAAGACGGGTTAATAAGTTCACCGCATTAGTTCAACGGGTTAATCAGACACCCGTCACCGCAAAAGGTTGAGGTCCACAACGTCAGCTTCTAAGGAATCAAGTACCAATTATAGCACATTTTCATAGAAAACAGTAAAATTGAAATTTACTTACCTTCAACGGGTTAATAGTCACCGGTCCCCACATATGGTCGAGGTCGACCATGTCCAATGTCAGCTTCTAAGGAATGATGTACAAATTATAGCACATTTTCATAAAAAACAATAAAACGAAAATTTACTTACCTTCAACGCATTAATAAGTTCACCGCATTAGTTTCAATCAAACCCTAAGTAATGAAGTAAAATTATGGCACATTTTCATACAAAACGCTATTTATATCTCCTTACCTTCAACGGGTTAATAAATCCCCCTCACCTCGCCAAAAAAGACTTGCCAAAATCCACTTAGACCTTATAAGTAATAAAAATCATAGCACAGTTTATACAGAAAATAGTTAAAAGTAGCAATGTTTACTTACCTTCAACGGCTTAATCAGTCGTCCCCCCCCCTTGAACAATCAGATTCTAAGTAATCAAATACAAATTACAGCACATTTTCATGAAAAGACAGTAAGATCAAAATTCGCTTACCTCCAACGGGTTAACCAGTCACCGCATAGTCGCCCACCATGACATCCTAAGTAATTCATTACAAATTATTGCACATTTTCTTAAAAAAATTAAATTTATTTACCTTCAAACAAGTTAATTAATCGCCACTTACCTCTACGTAGAGGCTGGATTACACCCCCCGTGATTAGCGTCCAAGCCGAAGCCGAACACCACAAACCCTAGGTAATGGACTTCATATTATAGCACATTTTTATAAAATAAAAAACAAGTAAACTCACGCTTACTTACCTTGGACAGGTTAACTAGACCCTAAATGGTGAACGATAAAGTCCATCAATTAGCACATTTTCATAAAAAAAGTCAAAATTAAAATTTGCTTGCCTTCAACGGGTTAATCAGTTCCATCCATTAGGTTGAGGTCCACAACCCTTAGACCCTAAGTAATCATACATATGTAGTAATCAAGTACAAATTATGGCACATAAAAAGCAGTAAAATGAAAATTTGGTGAGAAACCGCAGCCGCTGCCGCAGAAGAAAAGAGCTGATCACCGGCCCCAGGAAGAAAACTTGAGGTTCGGGAGTAGCTTCGACCGCAGAAGAAAAGAGCTGATCACCGGCCCGCGGAAGAACACCCGAGGTCCGGGAGTAGCTGATCACCGGCTCCCTGGATAGGGAGGTCCACCACCCTAAGTAATTAAGCAACAAATAGCATAATTATCAGGGGAAGAACTTGATCCGTCATCTAGGTCCAATCCAAGTTTATCCATTTTGTCAGGGTGACCGGCTTTTTGGTAGTATCCAATACAGACATCAAAATCGTCACAGACAGTGCAGTGATATCTATATGGATCAATAGACGCAGAATTTGTAATGGATTGATTTATTTACCTTAATGAAAATTTACCTTGTTTCAACGTGATTTTTGCAGTTATTGCAAGTATACACAAACCTATCCTGTCACCTGTCCTTGATTATGAAGCTGTGTGGTATGAATGAGGGTATTTGATTTAGGCATGTAATGCACCCACATTTAAATTGAAATCTGGCCACAAAATAAAGATGAATCGAGAAAAGATGAATTTTGTACAATTCGAATTTTTGTTGGCCCCCGTTAATATGATTTTTACCCACAGTAAAATTACTTCAGCCACAATCTCATTTTGACGGAGCGAATTGTCTGGCACCATTCAAGGTTCAATTTTTCCTTACACTTTCTTACTCACTCACAGCCCACCTTCATTGGTTTAAGCATCAACATTTCTGTGCAGTCAATTAGTCAAAATTGTAATATAAATTGGTACAGTACTGTTTGAAACTATCACAAACACTTTCCCCACCATCTTAGCACGGTAAGAAACCATAAAGCAGCCATAAAGCATAAGGTAAATATTACTTTAAGATGACTAAATTAAAAATCTGTTTAGATATGGATCCTATACAGATGAAGTCAAAAACTTTAAATCTAGGCCTTCAGTCGAATAGTGAATCAGATTCAGAGTTTGATTCCGATTTAGAAAATGAAACACCTGATTGTAAGAAAACATGAATTTCCCATACATGGGTGCCAACAGGAGAAAGTTTCCCAAATTTGACAGAAGGAAAGAACCACGTTCAAAATCATTGACATTGATGCGACATTGACTTTGAAAATCACACGTTTAGAGTGCTTGTGTCGTCCAAACGTCTGCTGGATTACGCACCGATGAGCCAAGCAATCCATGCCGATGCGACATATAAACTTGTATGGGAAGGATTTCCAGTACTCGTTATTGGTTGCTCAGACAAAAACCGAACATTCCATCCAATCGGAATTGCGTTGACAACTGGAGAGACTGAAGACGACTTTAGTAGTGTCTTTAACATGATCAAAGGCGCTTTACCAGATACATATCGGCCAACAATATTGATTGCAGACTGCTCGGAGGCTATAACAAATGGATTCAAGGCTGTATTTGGTGAAGAAGATATGATTAGAGTCTATTGCTCGTTTCACGTACTGAAAAATGTGGACAAGTTCTTGAAACCAAAAAAGTATGACCAGGCTCGCAAGAAAGTTCGAGATGACATTCCATTTTTGCAACTAGCTGAAACTGAAGCCGAATTTGAAGCTGCAAAAACTTTGTGGGTGAAAAAGTGGGAAGCAGATGCAACGGTTGCAGATTTCGTAACTTATTTTAGAAACGAATATTTAGACCAAAGAAGTGGATGGTTTGAAGGTCGAGCTTCCGGTTTTGCAAGTACGACAAACGGCCTATTTATGTAATTGTGGCTGAAGTAATTTTACTGTGGGTAACAATCATATTAACGGGGTCCAACAAAAATTCGAATTGTACAAAATTCATCTTTTCTCGATTCATCTTTATTTTGTGGCCAGATTTCAATTTAAATGAGGGTGCATTAAATTTAATCCTTTGATTTATTGATTTTTCAAATTGCGGCCGGAAAAGAACCCAAGAGATGCAGCAGACTGTGCAGAATGAATAGTATTAAATGAATAGTAGGAAAAATAAAGAGAGCTTTAAATTGATTGATACGTTCTCCTGCCAGTGATGTTATACGCTCGATGATGATTATAATGTCTTTCGCAAACGGTGTTCAATGACAAGCATTTTGCTTAGGTCAAAAAATTGGAATGCCTCTGGGTTCTTTTCTATTAACGATGAGATTAGGTCCTGGAATAACAATAGACTAAATTATAGGAAAGTCTGCTATTTAGGTGTACAATTTGTGCTTACCTTTAATGGCTTTAATACCTTTGTTCCTGAGAGAGAATCGACATTTTTCTGTAGACGCATTAAATTTTAAGCGTCCTTTGTCATCAGAGCAGGATAATTTTGATTGGATACTGAACCTACAAAGATAATGGCAATTATTATTACAATTGACTTTGCAGTCTTGAATGTGAATTTAAGTCTTTATATTGGTATCATGTCCCTCACTTTGTAACAATATGACCAAAAAGCGTTTCCATTTGCAAGCATTTTTCTGCTTCAATATCGCAATCAAAGAGCATTTTCCCGAGAATGCTTCGTAGAGTGTGCAGCCATTGCTCCAAACATCGGAGGCAGTGTACTCCAATGACGTCGGAACTCCAATTCGGGTAAACGATGTCCGGATGTTTCCCCCTCCTTCGAAGGTGGCACTCCCAAAGTCGATAAGGCGTAATTCGGTACTTAACATTGTTTTCATGTTTGAAACGGGGTCAAAGTCAAAAAACGGTCGAGTAAAAGCAATGTTGTTTGAAAGCTTGAGATTAAAAGAGATTATTTTTGAAAAATGCATCCGATCACTCTATTCAAAACTCAGTCAACAATGTTGTCTGGTTTTATGTTGTGATGAGCCACTCCAACGTTGTGGAGAAAGTTGATTGCGGATATGTACTAGTTGAAATCCATTTTTTAGATATGAAAATCCTTGTCCTTTGTTATAACTCTGGAAAAAACGAACACAATTTATTTGATGAGAATCAAATGCTCAGAATTGTAGTAAAACTGTATATTACCAAAATGTCACAAAATACTACACCCTAGAAGGTCATATACCATAAACAGGCTGCTGACGGTAAACCCACGCTCTACTTGAACAATGTATCTGTATTTATAAAAAAGGGTTAGATAAATTAGTGGTTGTCACTTACTTTCTAGGATATGCAGGTTTCATAGTGACTAAGTGTGTTAGGATTCCCGGGGGTGGGGGTGTGGTGACCGTGGGGTGGGGGTGGGGTGGCCGAGGGGTGGGGTGGGGGTGGATTTATCACAACCCGTAGGTCTCTGAATAAAGTTTGGAACTCGTCATGTTTTCAATAGTTACTTCTTATCATTTGATTTCATTTTTCGTTTTTTTCAAATTTTCATTGCTCAAGTGATTCCCAGAAGTTGGTAACAACTAACAAGCACTGAAAACCCGACTGGAAATAATGCACTCAATTCACTTAACCATTTAACCATTTCATTAAATGCTAAGGCTATTGGCCAAAATGCAAAAAACTATTTTGTATAGAAAATAAACTTATTCGTTAATTTTATCAATGGCACACTGAGACAAAATGAAACTAAATAGTAGAACTTAAGTTAACCCGAACAATCAGGGAACAAAGGAAAAAACATAGATTGCGCTTTGATTTGATTTGATTTGATTTATTGGTTTATTCAAGTGTCGATGTACATCAGTATACTTACTGTTTTTCAGAACTTGACACATAAAGATATATGAACTTAATTAACCTAGAGAATTGAAGTAATCTAAAAAACTAACCTAGTTATTAAGATATGTATGGATATCCGGGGACATTCCGAATCATAGCCAAATCATCCTATGATTAACATTTTAACCTACTTTAAAATCAAAACATTTGGCTTGCATTGTCAGACTGCAGAATTCTTTGTGGAGCAGGTCGTGTCATATTTTTCGCACTGTTTATCTAAAAGATACAAATTTTTCAGTTACAATTTTAATTAGGAGTAACTTAGAAGATTATTGAATGCTTGTTACCATTTGGACTCGTTTCCGGTCCAAATTTTCGCACAACTTTTTATTTTCCTCTTCTTGTACTTCGGCCACATTTATGGCGGCAGTCAATTGCATTTTCAACTCCCGATTTTGTAACCACTTGCGAAATATCCAGATTAAAAGGAGAACAAATGCGAGGTGATTGAACCAGCCTAGGAACATCTGTAAGGTAACAAGAGAATGAATGTACCAAGAAGCTACAAATAAATAAGGATAAACAAAACACTTTGTTTTTAAAATGCAAGACACAAAAAATGCATTTTGAATTTTTCTCCAAAAATCCTATTGTAGATGTACTATGGGACT
This sequence comes from Folsomia inoculata, assembly GCA_034695825.1. NCBI lineage: Eukaryota > Metazoa > Arthropoda > Collembola > Entomobryomorpha > Isotomidae > Folsomia > Folsomia inoculata. The sequence continues at coordinate 13,366 of JAQIWQ010000178.1, read as the reverse complement.
ATGTACTATTATTACATATTATTATGTACTACATATTATTACATATGTATTACATTTTATTATGAAATTATTATGTAGTATTCCAAATTGGAAACCACAACAACATGCTTCGATAGCCGTAATACCAAATACTTTAGGAAATGATCCTCGACTCGAGGACTTAGAGTCGAAAATGCCATATTCTGTATATTTTAGATACTCAGGCACTGAAAAAGCTACAAATGGTTAGTTAGGATAACTATACAAAATATGCAAACTATTGTAATTTTTAGTTGTTAGTGAGATAGGAGTGTGTAGTACGTGGAGGGAAAAGGGTGAATCGAATGCTCTAGTGTTTTCTATCCCTATTGTAATTGTATGAAGTATGTACGAGTGTGAGTAGACATTGTTCTAGAAAGTTCAATCCTGTTAATTGGTAGAAAGTGAGTAGGTCGGCTGTAGGTACGTTTTTAGTTTCAGTTGGTCGTGATTCTTTGTGTAGAGCGGACAGTCTTCCAGTCTTTGTGTGAAAGTGCCAATTCTTTTGATAGTTTAGTTAGTTAGCTACTTGATTATCGTTTCCCTTTTTGAGTGATTGAATAAAGAGTTAAGCTGTTTGTTAGTGGGATTGCTCAACAGTGTCAGATTATTTAGTCAAAAGGGACAATAGGTCAAGAGTTAAGGGACTATTTGCGCAGTAAAGTGCATCATTGATCATCATCACTCTCACAAATTAGGAAGGTGCCTTTGGCAGCGTCATAAGATCTTCCCGTAGAATCTTTTATTGGGTGGATTCTACAGGCACTGTGTTCAATGTACAAATAAAATTCAATGTGATATGTGATACATATAACCCAGAGATATTAGTGGTATCACAAAATACAATTATTAAATCCATCCAAGCGGAAAATAAAAAAATAATTCACTGTGTTCAAAAAAAGGAAATATATTTGAAATACGTGTTGTGTCCACTCTTGTAAATATACCAAATGTTTAAAGATCAACTTACCGATATCCCGATTGCGAATAATCCTGAGGAAATCAAAAGTCTTTTCAGTCCAAAATAATGCCCATCCATTTGAAGAATGATTTATTTCTACGCTTCAATTGCCTAGTGAGTTGACCAATTAAACTAATAATTATCATGTTGCTTGTTAGTTCGAAAATTTTATAGTGACTAATATTTTTAATAATACCTCTTAAAGATTACGCAATCAAAATTTTCTTAAAAGAATAGTTCAAAGAAGTTCTGAACATCAGTATAATCCCAACCAATAACTACCCAATTATACGTAGAATGGAATCGATTGGTTATTCGGGTGGTATATGATGTGGTTCGGTTGGAAGCCGAATGATGTTCAATGTTGAAATTGTTTTAGATATGGAGACGACTGATAAGAGAAGCATTTGATAAACGTCCGAGTTTACATTGATGGCACGACATTTATCTCAGCTTGTCGTCCAGTCGGCACCCATGGTTTGTTCATATATTTATTTGCTTGGTCAGTATTACCAATTTCCAGTCCTCCGCTTGATTGTGGGAGACGTTAAATTTGACGTATCACCCGAATAATTATTACTAATCCATTCCAGTTTGGGACTCAGTGTGTAACTTGTTGAGATCCAAATGCTGATTTTACCAGTGCGTACAATCTGACGGTGTAGTATACAACAAATCAAATTATAATGTCGACAAATGACAGCTTCATCCACTTGGTTAATCAGAATGTGGAAGAAATGGAGAAAAGGGTGGGATTAAAAAATTATTTAAAAAAAATATTTTTACAATAAAGTTTGTACAGGCGAAAGAAACGGCGATGGCCATGAATGAAATTGAAGAAAGTCGTCGGAATGTAGAGCATGCCGCCGTCATGGAAGCCATAGAGCGGGAAGACGAGGCAAGGAAAGAATCCCAGGTTGGAAAGAAATGTTATCATAAATTTTCTACAGATTTTCTCAGCGGTTCTTTGTCACAACAATCAGTTATGTTTAGGCGTTACACAACGAGAAGAATAAAACACGAATGCTTAGCGACCTTGAAACATATTCCGGCATTAACAACATCGAAATGAAAGCAGAAAGCCGTATTGCTGACAACCTGGCCGCCGTGATATCCACTAAAGCCAAGTTGGCCCAAGAGGATGAGAAGAATGAACAGGAATTTGTCGAATTTAAAAAACAAAATTGTCTTGAAATTGAGCAAGTTACTCAAGATAAAAAACAGTTTGCCGAACGGGCCACAGCCCAGGCAACACGCGGTCGTCAGGAAGAGCAATCCAAGTGTCAGAACGAAGGTCGACGTATGGTTGAAAATGCAGTCACCATTCGAAATCAAATGGAACGCCAAATTACCGAGGAAATGGACCAGAAGGAAACTGAGGCTGCTTCTCAGCTTGAAGCGGTGCAATTACAGAGGGAAGAATTAGCATTGCAAAATGCTAAACGGAATGTAAGAAGAAATAAAAATAAATGTACCATTTCATGATTTACATAATGGTCATACTAAATAATCTGTTAGACAGCTCATTTCAGTTTTAATTATGTTATTTAAGAGGAAATCAACATCGTGGTTTTGGCCGTCGAATTCAAAATCAAATCGTCCAACGAAAGACTAAAGATTATATAGTTATACAAAATAACCAAATTTTTGACGGAACATCTCCACTTGTTCTTTCTAATCTTCTTCTGAGTTAATTTCTATATTAAATTCGGCAAAAGTGTGCAGAATATCTTATCAGCACATAAGAATTCGTGTAAATAAATGTTTGTACAGTACAATAAACCGGGTAGACGGACGTTCCGAAGTATTTGGAAAATGTAGATATTTTAGCCCGGTTATACGTATATTAAATCGTCATTATTAATTATTGGGGGATAGGGAACTGTACCGCTGTTGTAGGTTACTAGAAATCATTGCCGCCAAAAGACCAAGGGTCTTTTGAAGGTCACTGTAAGTCACTAGGGTCAAAGGGGACATAGTACCACTTTTGGAGGTCACTAGGGCCAAAGAAAGCACCGATTTGAAAGTCGCTGGTCAAAAGGAATGTAATTTTCGTAATCTCCGTTGAAAAACAGACAAAATATTTTTTGACCTTTTTTTACCTATGTCCTTAACCCTTGACCATTGACCCAAGTACCACTGGCAAAAGTAATAGCCCTTGGTACTGGATGTTCAACGATATTTGATGGGTGTTGCTATTTACCTTTTTGATAATCTCTACCCTTTGACCCTAAACGGCATTTTCTACAGAGCCAATTAACGAACTTGACCTGAGATAGGTCCTTAGTTGTCGATTGGCGAATTAAAAATTTTAAAAATTTGACCGGTTCGAAAGATAAATCACAATCGGGCACAGACATACAGACAGACGGAAGGACGGAGCATTCCTATAAAGCATTTGTTCCATATCTTAATATCTTTATATAATATCCAGGAAAAGAGTTCCGTATGTCGAAAGTGTAATATAATCTACTTCTATGGTCAAAAGCCCCGGAGAACATCATCACGACATCTGTGTCCAGAGATGAGCAAGTATCCACTAGATGGCACATGCTGTGCTGTTTCGATTGGTGTGTTTGAAGTTAATTCCGAGAAATTCAAATTTACGAATAACTATGCTCAATTCCTGGTTGCTCTGAGAATTATCCATTGTGGGTTTTCATCTTGGCTTATCATGTGATGCTAATCACTATGATAATCACCTGGTGGTGGGGGTGGAATTAGTTGGTGGTAGGGTGGAATTAGTTGAGGGTGGGGGTGGAATTAGTTAGGGGTGGGGGTGGGATGGGGTGGGATTAACTCCGCAATAAAACTGTAAAATAAGTTTCGTCCTTCAAAACATTGCCCCAAAAGATTAGATGAATTAAGATGTTAATTTTTTTCGGTACTGGTGAGGTCGATACGTTCCCGGCTGGAGCTGTCTTACTTTACTCTAAACTTCTCTCCATCCTGTACATAAACTGTTTAGCTTTTGCAAAGGAAACTATCAATCTCTACCAGGGTATTCCGGCTTTTGTGGTTTGGGGATTTATGTTATATAGGGTTTTTGAGGATCTCATAATGCCGGGTCTTCTTTAGCAGAGATACTCCAAAATCAGCAGTATTTGTACTAAAATGTTCTATAAAGGTGTTCCATGAATATGCTAAATGAAAATGCTCCGTGAAAAAGCCTCCATTTACCCTAATCAACTGTCAGTACCAGGATTCATAAAGTTTGGCCCGTTAACAATAGAACCGGTACCAGGACACAGCGCAGAGAAGAAAAATATTTAATTTCACCATGCAAACATATGGGTTAAAGATTCGGTGAAAGTTTGACAGTCAAAGTAAGGGATTGGTGTAAAGTCCGAAAGGAGAATGGGTTCGGAGTGATTAGTCGATGTAACTTTTGTGTTAGGGTAAAAAGAAAATTAGTGTTGGTTCTGGGAATTGGCATAATCCAGGCCTGAAACCAGTACTTGAACCACGAACCAAAGGGAAGTGGTTATCAAGGAAGACCCGGAGTTTTACCAATCCCAATCACTATCAAGCGATTACATTATCCTTATCAACTTATCAACACTAAACAATCTGTACATGTATATGCAACAATGATAAATTCTTTAACCACATAAATCTGCTGACTTCAGCTTAAATATTGAAAAATAAATAAATAATCCTATCATTGAAATCAGTTCGTTTTAAAGTCGAAACAAAATGGTCAACAAATCGTGGGAACTTGGTCTAGAAGAAAAAAAGACGGAGGCAATTCCCGAATCATCTGTGGGAAACTGGAAATATTTTACCCCGCGGATAAGTTGTTCAGTGGAAGGGGTTCCGTTCGTTTTGTACATTTTTGCAGCAATGTGCATATGCCTAGTGAGCTGTTTACTGGTAAACGTTTTTTTATTTTGAAAGTCTAGTAATTAATTTAAGAATTATGGAGTTTCACCATAGATTAACAAGAAATTTACAACGAACAATTTGTAGATCTACAAGCTACTTTCCGACGCCAGTATACTAGCCCTGTTTATCGGAGTGATTATATATGCTGGGATTGAACTTATTCAACACGGCAATTCCGACCGGCACGTCACCTTCAGGACCACAATCAGATTGATTTCAGACGCCATACCAACGTTCAAATGATGTACACGGTGATAAAAAATAAACTGATATGAATAAACAATTATAGGAATATTTATTTTATTGGTCATTTTCAATCGGCATCCCGGCACTAGTATTCGTCGCCAAGGTCGTAATTACTTGTTTCGTCGCCTTCAAATTGGTTACTGCATAGTATTCCAGTCTCTGAAGCTGCTCCAGGTTTCTTCACCGAATTAAGGACCATTCTAACCAAAACTACCAATGTGAGACATAGAACACAGTGGAAGTCGACCACAAGAAAGATCTAAGGAATTTTGCGAAATTTCAAAATGTAGCCATGACGAATGTTTGTTAAATAAAACTATTGACACTTACAAAAAGACTTGTAACAAATGTTACGGCTAATATTAGTAAAATGAGGGCTGTTATGACAGGTCTTGTAATTTCTGGGGAGAATCTCATCGCCACATTTCCCACCACAATAGTTATTGCTTTTGTACTCGTCTTTCAAAGGTAGAATTTGATTGCGCAATAATTAATTTTGTAAAATAACCAGGAAATTATGATACGATGTAAATTAAGTGGTCTATTTATGTACCTGCTCCCATCTCGTAGGATCTATCCTCTTGGAAAAGAGGTGTCGTAAATACCCGTAGTCGGACTTGGTATTAGTTTTAATACCAGGGTTGTTTGAAGGAGGCGCCGACTGCTCGGTGGACTTAGAAATAAGACCTTTATTTTTAATACCCATTATTATAAAATTAAAGAGTCGCTCCGAATGTTTCCACTGGTTCTGGACGTGAAGTGTAGATATAACAACGATAAGTACAAACCTGTTGGGATGTTGGGTATTAAAGCCGATAGATAGTGTAATCTCTACCACGCAAATTCAGATAATGAATTGATCGAGATGCCAAACTTGTTAATGTTATTCATTTAGTTCCACACGTTGGATTTTAAGCACCATTTTGTTCCTAATCAAAAATGAAGGAGGTAAACCGAGGAGAGAAACAATGTTCAGAAATTGTTCCAAATTTGTTTGTACGTTTAATCCGTCGTCAAGACAAGGTAGGTAGTGAATGCAAAAAACGTTTTATTTCTAAATAATGTATAATTGATTACTTAACGTTCCTACCTAGGTAACAAAAAAATGTCGCTGGGTTCTAGCCAGGGAGCAACAATGGCAAATTCGGCTTTCTGAATTCTTCCTTCGTGTGAACCATAAAAGGGTGATGCTTCTGGTACTAGTGGCAACTGTAATTGCTTCGGCTGCGGTACATCAAATTAAATTTTATGATGCATTTAATGCTAACTAGCAAATATTTGTTAAATGCTATACTAGTGACTACTATATGCTATCTATTGTGATATTTTAGATTGTATTTCTGCTTTCAACCTGGATGGTCTTCTTCGCAACCATCATTTACGTAGTTTATCTCGTCGGATATTAGTTAATGAACACCTAACACCCAAATCGTTCGAAAGGCAATTATTAACATCTGAGAGCTAAGGACTTGTAGAATAACCCAATGACTTCTGAACCGTCGCTAATACTATTACTTGTCAACTTATGACATATGTCCAAAATATATTTCTGCTCATTTATTTTTTCAGGAAACTTTACGTTACTTCTATTAAAATAAGGGTGGGGTTAACGGATGGCGTCTTACTAGATGATTTTAATCGCGAAATTAAATATAACGACAAGAATATGTGCTAATTGTATTGTAAAAATCTGGTTTGGAATCTTAAACATTTACCCCATTCTTAACCTGATAATCACAAGTTTTATGAAAAAATTGAGAAAACATTTGTCTAGTTTAATTATGCATATTGTCGGAGAAAACCACGACGACACTCAGCCACATGAATTTTTTTCATTAAAATGATAAAATTTTGTACCTTCTGTAAGAGTGTAAAATAAATATACAAGACTAATGTTAAACGATACGATATTTAAGGGACAATTTTTCCCTTTGTATTTATTGAAGGTTTCCATCTTGTCCCCTAAAGTTACATAATTTGAAGTGAGTGGAGCTGACTAACAAATGATTTATCATTAAATAATTTAGCATTTTTACTTTTGAATGCCGCCACTTATTTTGGCCCAACCCCAATGCTTCCCCCTGTAACCGAATGGATTCCAGTTCATATTGGGTGGTTGCTTTAGATTGACTCATTATTTTTGAGGTTTGACGGTCCAATCTATTTCTAGATATTGCAGCGCCCTCTTCTAAACTACGCAATTCCCAACCGAATGTAGAATGACCTTGCTGCGCCTCCTTCAATATTTTCACCTCTTCCTGAAGGAGCTTTACTTATTCGTTATAATTAGATTAGCAATAAATTAGGGTTTTTATTACGTGCATTGGTTCTAAATTTGGATTTGTTTATTGGCGTTGCCTACCTTATTTCCAACCGCATTTAACCTTGTATTTGAGTCCTGATAGGTTTTTCTTATCTGAGTCGTTTTTTCCTCCTGGATGCCCGCGATAGCTATTGCCGATTTTATTAAATTTGTCAAAAAGTATATGGCGCAGGAGAAAACCGCAAATAACACTACGCTGTAGGAGAGCAAATTATATATCTGAAAATTCACATTTTTGCTCAATAATTCCCTTCAAAAATTATATAAATATTTACTTACAAGGAATAATATTACTGAAGTCGTACAAATAAATAGTAACAACTTGATCCTCCAGGTAGATGTTGATATCATGGTTGGTTGTGCTGAAGTACAATCGAGTCCACTTGAGACTATAAACGGATAGATACTCGCTCTGGGGTTGGTGGGATGGATAGATGTTTGGCATTGCATCGTTAACTGCCACGAATTGATGTCGGGCGAATTACCTAATCTTATCTTATATATTTGATTTTATTGTATTATATTTGCTCCTGTCGTATTTACATGGACGCTTCAGTAAAATATCTACCCAGACTACCTACACATATTCCTAACACAAGTTTGGGTTCCCTAATTACACTTGGTATCCGTGGGCACAATTACTGTTTATGGCTGTTCTACATGCAGACGGCACCTCGATTAGTATATACTATATCGCTAAACGTATTGAAATGTATCCCTATAGAGATTGAACTTTCTAATTTAAACAAAATCGTTATGTATAGCCACCTCAGATAATATGGAAATATTTTTACTGTAATGCACTTTCCTCCAACCTTATTGACTAGCCACCTCAATCCAAGCTTCTCGGTTGAAATGGTAAGATGAAGAACATAAAATTAGCCAATAAGTAAATTAACAAATGAACCCACAATCCAGGTTTCGGAGGACTTGACTATAGCCCTTGCCGTCATCGGCGTTCTGGCCACTATAGCGGTCTTAGCCATCTATTCTCACCTACAAATTAAGGTGGAGTCTCTCCGCGCATCAACAATCGAGACCATCAGCACAATTCAGGCAAATACTACGCTAAACGTGGCCAAGATAGACGTCCAACGTGCAGAGATAATTGCAGATTCCAATGAGAAGATAACTAGCCTTCACGTGAATTTGGAGAAGGAGAAGGCAAACTTAGCCTTTGAGGGCGGTCGCGAAGAACGGGGAGTTAAAAAATATAAAATAGATGCAGCCAGCGATATAAACAGGTACCAGTTTGATGCCAATATCAAACAAACCGAACTTCTAGTTGGGGCCCGAATCCACGAGACGAACATAAATAGCGAAGTGCGCCATAGGCAAATAACTTCGAAAGAAAGGATCCATGACAATGATTTGGATTACCGAAAACTGGTCCTAGAAGCGGCGTCCAACTTCTCGAACAACATGATGGATCTGCAGTGGCATGGGATTGATACTGAGGCTACCGGTAAGAAGTACGCAGTTGACATGGATGTCGAAAAGGAGGACAGGATTCAGTCTTCAATTAGCCAACGACATCTCGTTCAGACAGAGAAAGAAAGGGACGTATGCCTGAAAGGGATTGAATTCAATGAAAAAGCGCTAAAGAGTAATGAGCGCGTAGCAATGACGGAAATGTCTTTTAAAATGTGGAAGCAAAAGGAGGAGACTAAAAGGTTGCAGATAGAAGTGGAGAACAATCCTTGGAATAATTTGATAAATACAGCCGGTAAATTGGTGGAGGTTGGGGCTATAAGTTTTACAGGACCGGCAGGGATAGCGGCAGTTGGGACAACAAAAGCGTTGAACGCTGCTAGTTCTAATGGTAAGAACAAAGGAAGGCAGAATGCGATAAAAAAGAGAGAATATGATACGGGGGAGTTTGATATAGATTGATGGTTTAAGTATTGAGTAAATAAATCTAAATTGGTGTTGTCTTCGATGTGATGTTTGTTATGAACAGTAGATGTAAAATATTGTATCATATGCTTTGACTCATTAATTATCTATTTAAACTCGTCCGGTTCCGGTTGCCTTGAAAATTTGGTAAGGATGACGAACTCTGTTCAATTTTTGACACGTTGAAATATGCCGGTCTGTACTTACAACAAATAAATTTGTGTTGTGAGCAAACTTAAGATAGTGTTTATGCATTGTATTGTATGTATTAGTGAGCTTATTCAAGTGACGATTGCATATATCAAAAATTATTTTCAAGACAAAGTCACACTAATCTACTTATTAGAACAGAATTGAATGAATTAAAATATGAATAACGAAGATATTATGTGTGGCAGCACATATAAACTCGACCTGAATTAAATTCACTGCATTAAATTCAGTTCATACATAGGTGTTGGTCGCTATTTCTCAAAAAAATGTGATCAATGACATTGTGTACAATTCAACACTTTTTCCATTTCACAAATTATATCGGCCCGTGGATAACCAGAGCATCTATACAAAAGTAGTTTGATCATTTAATCAATTCAATTCTGATTAGGTGAATGGAATTTAAACACAATTGCCACAGGTTATCTCATAACAGCATTTATACCTAGTGATAACTTCAGAAATTCCCTGAACTGTGTTTGCGTTCACTGTACATGATGTAAGGCTGTTGGTATTGTGCACAGGAATTTTAATAAATCGTGCCAATAAATCACACAAACCGTAATCGCAGACGTTGGTTTGCCAACAAGATAAGAATAGTGGCCATGTAATAAAATCATCGACATCAATTGAATAAGGTTGTTTTGTCAGTAATAAATGTTAGACTTTGCCCATTGCCCAAATACAATCCATACCATACTCAGTGGCTAAAGTACATTGATGATCATAGCTAATCTCTATACGATCATAAATATTCAATCGTTTGTGAATATCAAACCCTGACCACTTGAGCCTGACTCTAACCTTACGAAACACTTTATTTTTGTCCTTGCAATTATATAAAGTAGTACAGATTTAGGGATTACGTGGTTGGTGCCAAATTGGCGGACGCAAAATCGCATAGCAACAGAATGCCATTGAAGTGCACTTGGACGTACAAATGCTAAATTCTTCCTCGTGATTTGGATTGACTGGAGTTTGAAGGCTTCAAGAGCCACCTGCCTGGATGATTTGGAATTCAAAAAGTAACGAAATTGTAGGAACACAATTTCTATACAAATTGGCAACATGTTTGAAGCCATATATTAATTGGTTTTGTAGTTGGTAGATAGCAAGGCATACAACCTCCAACTCACCAGGTAAACTTGTCAGTGATTAATGAAGCTGTGCAATCAACTAATCCGTCTTTTAATAAAAAATCAAACAGTTAAGCAAAATTACTGGAAAGTTACTGATTAATGACGACAGAGTACAATATACTTTGTGAGTGTGTATCATAATGCGTGGACAGCCGATTGTTGAAGAGGTACGTACAAACGGACGACAGCTATGTTTTTAAATTTATATTTGTATTATTAATTGACATCAGCCTTCATCATGTGATGACGGGGATTCTAGCAGTTCTGATGAAGCTGATGACACTGATGCGGATGAAATGTACCAGAAAAAAAGTAAAGCCACTCCCGCTAGCAAATCAGGGAATTTAATTCCAGTCTCTGGCGGTGTAACGTCGATATCAACGGTGATTTAACTGGGACATTTGTTTATACAATATTGAAATTTTAATATCTTTCTATCGCCAAAACCAAAAGGGTAACCCCAATGTTTTAAGTCTGGACCTAAAAAGTACCAGAGAGTTGTCTAAACTCCAGGGTAGATATGCGGAAGACGCGATCAAAATTCTAAACGCTGGGAGGTATTCTAGTAAATGTAAACAAACTTTGTTGGGGTTACAGTTTTGTGGTGCTCACATAATCCAACATTTCAGGGTTCTGGAGGCGGAGACGATACACATCTCTGATCCACACGTAAAAGATGGACCTAGTTCCCTCACTCTATTGCTCAATGTTTTCAACGAGCTGCCCGAACATGATAAAAGATTTGTTCTAATTGTGCTCGCCGTGATGCTTATTTTGTTGGTAAAGCAATAAATAGAATAAGTTAGAACTTGTATTCTGCTGTGATGTGTTTGGTAAATTTTATTGATTTCAGGTAGTTTTCCTTCTCTTCGGATCATCTACGTCCATCAAAACAGTTGGAATAACGGCTGCTTTTGCCATTTTCGCTAAAATGGTGATACAGGTGTGGTAGTAATATTCAGTTTTATCACAAATTATGATGAATCTATATAATTATACTATACACGGCAATCAAGTGGATGTCGCACCATGAGAAGGAAATTGTCATGGAATCAATGCACCGGCGTAATAAAATTGTGAAATCGGTGGTCAATTTGCACAACGCGGGACAGGCACGATTCAAAGACACAGTCGTAAGTAGGGCACGTTCATATATTTGTATTTTTGTGGCTGGAAATTAGAGATAGGTCTAACTTTCAAATTCTACTACTACAGCTCACCGAGAGTTCCGCTATATTTAACAATGTGCTGAGTACCGGACTTGAACATAAAAAGATCGACGCGGATATGCAAAACTTTAAAGTTAGTTCTACTACTAAAATACACGTGGCAAACGTAACTGCGCGAACAGAGCGGGATCGACTCACTCAAGAGGCCATCACCGAAAGGCATGACATGAGGAATAAGGCCAAACTAGAACAAACTAAGCAGGAAAAACAGGCAGAAGTTAGGAGAACAGAAATTAGAACTAACCTGGAGAAAGATAGACTTAGGCATGAGGTGGAAGAGAAGGAAAAAGAGCGGAAGTTTCTGAAGGCAATGGGTGAAACCAAGCTCAAGCACGAAAAGGAGTTGGCTTTCATGGAGACAGAACATCTTGCACTGATGCGAAAAGAGGAGAGGGAGCTCGACAAGATGAAGACAAAGGCAGAAATAGAAAACAAACGACTTCAAATTGAGTAAGTTTATTGATAATTGTCATAAGTGCCGGTGAGATTTCCAAAGAAACACTGGCCTGTTAAATAAAGACGTACATAATATTTCCAGGAACGAGAACCAACGGCACACACAGGAACTGAATTCTAGAATTTCACAACATAAGGCAGAGCTGAACCTAAAATTAAAAGAGGAACAGGACAAGTTGGATTTTGAGAAGAAAAAATATGAGGAGGCAAAAGCTTTGGAAGACAGAAGTATTTTCGGCAAAATAGGAGGTTTTCTATTTGGAAATTAAAAAATCAGTGGGGAGGCTTTTTGTGATTACATTTAGACACGTCTATAGGGTTCTCGGCAAAAGCATGTATTTGAACAATTTTCACTACAGTACAACTATATTCAGCATTGTTGTGGAATTATAAAACGCTTTAACATAATATTGCACGGTCTAGTCTATTTTGAACAATACGCTCTATTCTTTGCTCCTAAATCTTATCATTTGTTAGATTCCATTATTATTTGTAGCTTTTATCTAACTAGGAACACTGTTGAGGTGTCCGTCGAGTTGGGCATCCCCATTATATGTATTGGGCGCAGAATGTAATACCAGTCCTATGTAATACCAGTGTAATACAAGTTGGCAGATGCCACGTTCGTAGATGCTTGACTTCGGCGCCTGTCTTCTCCAATTTTCGGATGAATCCTTTCTCCAGGTATTCATTTATCTCCTTGCACTATGCGTCTTCAAATTCCGGCTTCTTGTCCATTTTCTTCTCCTGGCATCTCAGCCTGTTCATTGCATTGTTCTCATGGAGGGTGATGTTATCCCTCTTCCAAGAGCTGTCCAATTTGGAATCTGATCCCATCCGGTGCCCGGTGGTCTTACTCATGATATCCAAAACACGTTGATCTTCTTTTGACCTTAGCTTCTCAGTAGTGGCTTGACTCCAAAGTTTGTTTGTTTGTATCCATTTTATTTCCGTGTCAAAAACCTTCAGTACAACAAGACTGGTATCATAGGCGAGACAC